>CAHIKZ030000156.1:597500-667500 GCA_903632075.3 Acanthosepion pharaonis
GCTTTGGCTTTCACCAAAGTCAAAGCCACTGCTGAATTCCCATCGATGACATTGAAGGAGTTTCCGATGCTGCTATTTCTGGCCACCTAAAATCATGATTTTCTTGAAAGATGGAAAGTTACAGTCATAAATTTACTAATATGCAATTGCAACAATTTCTAGATTTTATACTTAATATGTCTAGAAACTTCCGGAAATAGATTTTATATTATCTGTCATATATCAATGCAGGCAAACGTCAAGTGTTCACTAAGACTTTATTATGTGTTTTTCCCTTTTTTCGGATTTATTAATCTAATTAAGAGAATTCTCAGATCATTAGTAAATCTCTATACAGATAATACAACAGTGAAATATTTCACATCCAATCTTGATTATCGTAGAGCCTTGCTCTTTTTCTTTCGTCTGACGTAGCTCTAAAAGCTCAGTGGTTGTAAAAGAAGCTTGTAACATTCAATGCTTTCCATATGAAGCTAAAATCGTTCCATTGTCACCGATTAGACTCAAGCTTTTAGCCTACTATAGAGAACTACTGTGATATCAAGCTTTGAAAGATATTGGAAAAATAATCAGATGCTATATCTGTATAGGATCTGCCAACCCTAAATTTTCAGTCTTGATGGAGCTCAAAAGTATCTAAACGGACTTGTGGGTGATGAATTATTTCCTGTATTTCAAATCATTTCTTTACAATCCTGGCGCTACACTATCGTATTTTTCTTTCCGTGGCAAATGTTCTAAGAGCTACATTTATTAGTTCCACCTCACATCAAAGAAACGCCATGCCATTTACACTAGGAGAAATTATCTCCATTCTTTTATATTCTATTGCTTTAATTCAGAGAGAATGTCGCCTAGAATCAATACTCAACGGAAAAAAGCCTACATCATTATATTCTCAATCCTCTTGAAGTCTAGGTTCAGTAGTTTTTTACCTACATATCCTCAGAATGTGTTGTATCCAGTGAACAATTAAATTTAGCATAGCTTTAACTTGAGTGGCTCTTGGGCCTTTTTATTTGGTGAAAAGATAATAAATAATGTTTACAGTATTTTCTTTGATTCCATTCAAATATACTGCATCCTACCCTGGTCTCCATTTTTCCCAAAGTAGGAACTTAAATATATATATATATATATATATATATATATATATATATATTCAGTTGTACGGATATGAGTTTGTAACTGTGGGTTGCATGCTTTTGCAATCATCTCTGATAATCGCAAGAGCATAAAACACAGGGAAACAAACTATCTCCATACAACTGAATATATTATCTCTATCACTGATATAAAATTATAATAATGATCATGACAATAATAATAGTAATACATATATATATATATATATATATATATAATATATATATGTAATAATATAAAAGTGAACATAGAAGTCAACACTTATGGATGACATTCTGTTTCATCCTAGATGTCGCCTCTGTTGAGTTCTATGTTCACTTTTATAATTAACACACGCTCTATCTCTGATATTGAGCACTTTATCCCATAAATATAGCACATCTTATGACTATATTTCTTTATATATATGTATTATATATATATGTGTGTGTGTGTGTGTGTGTGTGTGTGTGTGTGTGTGCGCACAGAAACATCAATTTCCATCAAAAATTATTGATAAGTTACTGAGATTTTGTTATTTATTTAATTTTTTTGTGTTTGCATAAGCGATTTCTTTTTAGGCCATATAAAATATGCAAATAGTGTCCAAAAGTCCAGCACTCATATATACAGAATATTTGGACAATTTTTATAAACTTTGTGTCCAGAAAAGAAAATAGTATACAAACACACGAAAAAATATATAAAAAGCTTTATCGCAGTACCTTTTCGGTCCGTTTTTAATGGAATTTATATATATATATATATATATATATATATATATATATATATATATATATATATATTACTTACGTACATATGTGTGTGTATTTGCAAAGTTTTACAAGGACTTAAGTATGCATGTGTTTTCCCACAGTTGTCTATGCACATTTTAAGCTCATTGCTTATAGCTGTTTTGTTGTTATTCGTCTGTCTCTTTGAGAACCCGTGATAGCAATAAAGTATTTTGAAAGAAAAGTTAATAGCTGATTCTTCGAACAATTTAGTGCAAAGAAAGTCCTCCAATCTCCAAACCACAACGAGGCCGCGGGGATTAACTATTTCTATTGATAGGTTGTTTTATTTTGCTTTTTACCAATACATTCTGGGTTTGACTGACGCCGACACTGACGACATACATTTTATCAGGAAAACAAGAAGATCATCTCCATGACAGAAAAGTGAAAATATTGTAAATTGAACTCCAAAGAAATGGAGAAACTCAATCTATAAAAGAAAAATAAATTAACATTCTCACTCTTTTTTAAAAGTCTACAGAGAGGAATATGGCGTGACTCTCATACAATGTATATTTACACGCATGCAAACAGATACACACACACTGTGTGTGTTTATATATATTGTTATGTTTAGAAAAATAAAAAGAAAGAATTCCGATGTACGACACGTTTGTGTTATTGTACATTGTTTTATTTACAGAAATTGAAGCCATTGGAATAGAAATCGTAATAACCCTTAAGATACATTTGTCGAGATATATAGGAAGATATTAGAACACAGAGTGAGTATGGATGTATTTATTGCTGTCCAAATTGCAAGTGGAAAAAACAGAAGACTATATATATATATATATATATATATATATATATATATATATATATCCGTGTATGAGTCAAATTTCGATTTATAAAATACCAGCTTTGAATTCTGTAAATATGCGCCCTTTACCGAAGACATTCAATCCACTATAATCGATGATAAACAAGAATGAGAAATATCTACTCCATCTAACCCTAGCACAATATATACACTAGATAAAGAAACTTTGGTAAAATCAACTGTCATGGTTTTCGACGCCACAACTTTAGGTTATTGATCGGAAAATTTGACGAATAGGTCGCCTCGTTTCCAGACAAAATTCAAAGAAAAAATGAAACGTCACGTAGGTAATAAGAAGGAATCGAATATCAGACTTCGATAATAACTGTCATTCTGTCTGTTACCTAAATATATACCAGTGATTTGCAACGGTGTTTTTCGCAGCTTACCCACTATTTCCGTAGACATTACTTTGGGAAATGTTTATATTGTATCTATACCTGAAGAAACTTAACAAATCTATGTAAGTGCTATCAGTTCATCGACCTAGTGTCAAAAATGAGTATATTTTATATAATATCAAAACCTATAAAATTTGTAGCAGACGCAAAAACAAAGTGATACTCATTTTCAAGCCTATATTTGGACTATATCAAAAGTAAGAAAATAAACGACAAAAATGGTATAGGTTTCTACAAGGACAACAATGTCATAATCTTAAGAAACTGTATCAGATTAAAAAACAAAAAAAAAAAAAAACGAGCAAAAGAGAAAAGATTAAAAACAATATATATGATTCGATATAGACAACTATATGCATTCAGCATAAAAAAATGTATATAACTAAAGTATATATATTATACATGTATACATAACTATATATATATACAACATTAAAAATGTATCATACTTTTCGCAAATACAGTAATAAAACTATTTAAATTCGGGCTTCAATCCCTGGGTCGGGCATGGGCTACCTGGACTCAGCGATATCATGGCGAGCAATAAATGAATAGTACTAGAAGTAAGCACCAGATGAAATATCCATATACAGGGGTTGTCGTAAGTGTTATTAGAATTAGTTCTGTACTATTAATAATGAATTCCTTAGTGAATCTGGGATGTAGAATTTCTGGGTGTTTTTCAATTCAAAATGGGATTGTCTGTTTATCTAATTAATGGGATATTTTGTATGTAGGCTATTGATGCCAAACGTTGCATAAATTTTCCTGAATCTGCTTTTGTGTTATGGAACTAAGGAAATGGATATTGTCTGTGATCATTAAATGGTTGTAGCATTGTGTCTATTATGTTACTGAGTCGGCTAGTTGGGCAGTCTGGTCCTGTTACTATGAATCTGAACGAAAGGTCACTGAGTTATAGGATGTTAATATATTCAGATATTTTGTGTCTGGAAGGCTGATTTTCTTTCACTCGATTTGTGAATTTTTGGTAGACTGTAGAAATTGCTTGTTTTTGGAATGATGTTTGTAAGGAAATCATTTACTTTTTTTTTTTATTAATATCTTATGTGTTGTAAATAAACTGCGTCTAGAGATTATATGCAAAAGAGGTATTGTCAAATATTCTATGTAAAATTCATAGATATGTGTTATCCAATAAAATAATTTGTATTATTATGTATAGCGAGTAAGCATGAAAGCAATTAAGTCCCAATTTTCAATTTCAGATTGTTATTTATTATTTTTCCAGTAATTATAGCAATTTGCAGTGTCAAGAGATTATTTGCAAGAACTAGAATTTAGTATTATGGCACGTAAAAAAGAACTAACAATGAATGAAAAAAAACTATATAATCAAATAAATTAGCAAAGGAACTTCTTCGCTTTCTAAGGATTTGAAAAGGGATCATCGAACAATATGTCAAATGGGAATTCAACCAAGGACAAAAAAGTCTGAGGCTGAATTCAAGAATTTAACAAAGCGAGATCTATCACATATCCGAAGAAAATTAATAAGAAACCCAAATGCGTCAAGTGCGTTCATATTTGATGCAGCTGGAGCTCCTATGGTGTCAAGGGAAACAAGGTGTAAAGCATTAAAGAAGTTTGCTGATGTAAAAAAACAAGAACAAATGAGAAACCAAATTTAACAAAAAAAAAACATGAGGAAAGGAGATTACAGTGGGCAAAAAAAAAAAAAAATACATGACAACTGATTTCAGTAAAGTGCTTTTTGCAGACGAATCAAGTATCACCCTCGATGGGCCTGATGGAAACGCTCGAGGATGGGTTTTCAAGCAACATGACTCAAGAAATCTTTTTAAACGCCAACAAGGCGGCGGTGTGATCATGATATGGGCTGGGATTATTGGTAATGAACTCGTGTGACCATTTAAACTGAAAGACGGCTCTTAAAATGAATTCCAAAAGTTAGTGTGATTTTCTAGAGCAATATTTCTTTGAATGGCTTGATAACCAGTCTTTAGCCAAACGTAGATCTATGATCTTTATGCAAGACAACACACCAAGTCATGCATCAAAGTTTACTAAATAATGGTTGTAAGAAAAGGGATTTGTTGAAGATTCTCTTATGAACTGGCCGTCAAATAACTGTGACTTGAATCCCATTGAAAACCTGTGAAGCATCCTCAAGAGATATATTTATTCTAATGGAAGGCAATTCAACAGCAAGTGTGACCTCTGGGAGGCAGTTAAATTTGCTGCAAACAACTTACCAGCCGCTAAATTTGCAAATTTAACATCAGATGTTGACAATAGGCTGCTAAGAGTTATTGAAAAGAAAGGAGCATTTGTGCAATAGATTTTAGGAGGTAATTATTATTTTTTGTTAATATATCTTTTATTTTTAAAATAAAATGTTTTTGTAAATGTTTTTCCTTTAGGAAATTGACGAATTTGTTCTAAAATATTTTCACATTTTTACATTAGTTTTACAAGGTATAATAATGTAAAACTATCAAAATAAATAGTTGTAAATAAACTGGACAGTCACATTCGTCTGTTTTTTTAATTTAGTAAAACTGTTTCCAACCAAAAACAATAGTGTTCTCTATCACTATATATCTAAGTTAATAATATTGAGTAGAATATAAACAAAATAATAATAGGACTTTTAACCTTAAAGACGCAACTCTTTATACCAATTCATAACTTGCATATAATCTGTAGACTCAGTATATATTTATATATCTAAATCTATATATTCTGTTTTATAGATACAAATATTTAAGTAAATGCTCTGTTTAAAATAAACTGTATTAATATATTAAAATAATTGTCGGACTTTATTTCAGAATATATATATATATATATATATATATATATATATATATATATATATATATATATATATATATATGTGTGTGTGTGTGTGTGCATGTATGTATGTATATATGGACCGTTAATTAAAGAATATAAAACATTTAATATCCCATAGGTAATAATTTTTTTTCATGAGAGTTCTAAAATAGAATCTATCTTCAAGCCTTACAAACAAATCACAAATGAAACGAGAAAAAATTAATCCTGGTTAAAAACAAGAGATATTACGAACTTATTTAGAGAGTGGGAAAAACAGAGTTTCTAATCTTTTGCTAATACATAAAAACCTCATTTTTTTTTAAGTAAGGCGAAATTAATTAATAATTCGACAAATGTTCCCAAATTCAAATTATCAATAAGGCCAGTTTTAAATGAATTGACCCGGACACACACAAACACACACACACACACACATATATATATGTAAAGTAAAGTATAATTACTTGATCGAGAATCCAAATAAACTATCAAATGTGTTTTATCTTACTAAAGTTGGTTCTATAGCAATAATGGATAAAGTATATTAAAAGAGGCTGTCAAAAGCGGAACTAAAATTAATTTAAAATTGAATTATGTGAGAGTAAATACATAAAAAACCGTAAAATGATGTTTATTTGAAAATGTAAAGCAAATTACTGAGCGAATAAGAGATTTAAATAGATGAACAGGTTTCAATCAGGAAACAAGAATGAGTTGATTTAATTCGGGCAAGATATATCAAAGAATGGATGTATTCGTCATGAATGAATTACAGAGAGAATTTAACGGGGGACTATGCAACGATGAATATTCCATATTTCAAATTCTTCATTATAGGCATTCATATATACTAGATATTTTTATAGCGATATATATACAAATACTTGTTAATAATTTATGCTGCAAAGAAACTGTAACTCATGTACACAAGATAATGTGGGAAAGAGGCGAAAAACTTGAGAATCTTTACTTGTATTATTTCCCAACGAGAAAAAGATCAGGTCGATGGTGCCATTTATTTTTTTGGTGAGACCATGTCGCTCCCTCTGTTCACTCAACCGCTATGGGCATGAATAGTTCGGATAGAATTAAACGGGAATAAAAATACAAGAAAAGACATTTGTGATCGGCATTGTCTTGTTGCTAATTAAGGGTATATTTTTTTTTATTATTGCTACAGTCAAAATAAAAATAATAATAATAATAATAATAATAATAATAATAATTATTATTATTATTGTGATTGTCATTATCATTATTGTTGTTGATGAAGATGATGATTCTGTTGTTGTTGACTGAGAGAGAGTATAAGTCAACAAAGTGACGTAGTAATACAAATGAGTACAAATATATGAAACGTAATAAATCTCTCATGTTACCCCATTTGATAATGCATATACATATAGACAAATGTGCGTAATATATTCTGAGATTCTGATATAAGTAGAGTATACTTTTCCAGGTGGCGGCGCCGTTATAAATAATTTTAGATCAAGTAACTTAATCAGCTCAGACGGTCTCAGAATTAAGAAGTTTTCAAAATACTAAAAGTGACTCCTAAGTCAACTTAGTTGCTTTATACTTCAAATAAACTCAACAAAAAAAAAAAGAAAAAATCTCACGACACCTGATGTTGATTCTCCAGTTAGAGCAAATTTAGTATCGGAGATGAGAAATTGAACACAGAATATGCTGCCCTAGCGGTAATTTTATCCAACAACGCAGCTTGCTTTAAACCTGTAGGCGTTCTGAAAGCAAAGGAAGTACTTGTCGCAGATTACTTCCACAACACAAAGAAAAATCACTGTAAGTACAGACTCGAATATCGGGTGCAGAAAGAAATGCTGAAAACTCAATTCGCCGGTTCTATCTCGAATCACAATGCGTGTAACCAGTCAGAAAAATAACTCACTCTCTAACAAACACCGTAGCCAAAATGCCCGAATTTTCCGCTCTCGATTCGAGAACACCACTGTTTTTATCGGTAGAACCCATTTTTTTTTCATTCATCGACAGCTGGGAGAGGATGTTCAATAATTTGCACTTCAAAATACTTTTATAGCGACTCTTGCGACGGGCTTGTTTTTTAATTCAATTATTCCATTTTCAGCATGTCATGCGGAATACGTGCCCTTTTGTTTGGTAAGTAATTTTCTTTTTCGCCATATTTTCCGTCGTAGTATACACGCGACGCGCTCTCGCTTGGTTTGACGAGGTAAGTCGCCGTTTTCTTCGCTATACTCCCCCTTGATTTCACTATCACAAATCGAACAACCTCGGGCAGCTCTCTTTATCCTGGTGCATCGTCGTAATGGCACTATTTCCCTTACGCGTGTCGGAGAGTCGTCTCCTGAGGAATCATCAGACTATCTCGAGTTTCCGGAAGTTCTGTGTCTGTGGAAGCATCGGATTTTCAGATTTCAATTATTCGCTCACTGTCAGACGATGAATCATCATCAGATTCGCTCGGCGATGTATCAGAATCAACGAAAAGGTGAAGATCTTTTACATGCCGTTGAATCCCGTCAACTAGTACTGTTTGTGGACTTACAATGTCCGTCACGCGACCCACTTGATACCTGGAGGTACACCGGCCATGGGGAACTTTCACCCATATTCTGTTCCCAACTTTGTATATATTGTGATACCTACAATGATAAGGTGGTGTGGCACCATGCATCCGGACGATTTGAAAAAAATATTTATAGATATATGATTTGCTTTTTTTTTTACGGTTTATCAACCATTTGATAATTATTTAGGGCCGAAAAATATTTTAGGTTTTAAGAATAATTCTTTCTTTGCATTCAAGCGATTTGGGAGAAAGAAAGAGAAAACGAAGAAGAAAGAAAGAAAAAAGTAATACGAGACGAGCCATAGGAACACACACACACACACACACACACACACACACACACACACACGGCTTAAGAGACGGAAAGGTGGAGGAAAAAAGGTTATAGTTGATAGGTATCAGACTTCGAAAATATCTAGGTCACCTACAAACAAGCGTTAACCGATTTCCGCTTGTCCACGAAAAATGGAATTTTGTTATCAATTGGATGTCACCCAAAAGAAGAAATCCATTGTTGAACATTGACGAAACACAGACGGTCTTCCCTGTGTTAAAAAAATCCCACACAAGAAGTTTTCACTGGCTAAATTTTTCTTTCTTTTGACAGAATAAACGTTTGCCCTGTGATAATAAAGATTTTCGTTATCAACACATGAGCCGAAAGGAAAATGAAATGTATTTATTTTTGCTTTAGAAACGCCAGATAGGCTAGGAAAATTTCTTTCTTAGATCATATCCAATTAGCGATAAACTGCTTGACGAACGCCACATGTTAAAGCCGCGAGTGTCACATCGGCCGCTCATGATAAGGGCGATTTAATTAGTTTTTTTTTCTTAAGCAAGGTATTTCTTTCCCAAAACAAAGCCACGGGTTGATCACGCCCGACTAAGACGTCATTGGCCAAGTGGATCACATGACGCACGAAGGAGGAAAAATACCCGACGAAGACGTCATTGGCCAAGTGGATCACATGACGCACGAAGGAGGAGGAAAGATACCCGACCAGGACCTCATTGGCCGAGAGGGGTCACGTGACGCACGAAGAAAATCAGTCGACGCCTCTATCAGAGTGTAAGTGGGAGAAGCCGATACGAAGAAGTGGGGAAGTTAGTGCACGCCCCTCAGAGGCACAGTGAGAGAGTGGGAGTGAGAAAGGAGTTACCAAAAATGGAAAAGAGTGGAAAATCCCTAACCAGAAATAAGAAGGGTGGATACGTATTTAGAATTATCGAGGAACCCCTGGCGACGATAGACCCACCCCAGTTTTGACGGCGTCAATAAAAGCGAGACCCCAACCGACAGAAATCAGTTTGAGTTCAGCCGCGGACTCTGGCGAGAAGTTTTGAGCTCCGGACGACAAGCAGAGATGAGCGCCCAGTGTTGAAACCGCATCAAGATAGCTGACCAAGATTCTCGCACACTTTTGGACTCTTCTTCAACCAAGAACCAGTAGTTTGAAAAGCGACTTAGAACCAGACCACAGAAATAAGTTTTTTTTCGACTTTCGTCCAAAGACACACCGAAACACAAATTTCTTAGAGAGTAGACAACTTGAAGCGTTAGAATTTGCCTAGCGAAAGTGTCGTGCCACAATCCACAGAACGGGTCGGGAAGTAGACATAGTCCTATGTACCGAACAAATAGACATAAAAAGTTACCTTTTTCTTTGATACTTTGATCTTTGTGAGTTTTCATTTTATTTTCTTTTATACATATTTGTGTGTTATCACCCCCGTTGAACTCAGCTTGCATTACGGCCCCAACCCCTGTTTGATCTCGTCTAAGATCAATTCACAACGTGGGTAGGCAGACTGGAGCTCAGTGCAGTTACCCTGGTAACCAGGCGTTGGAAGCAGGTTGGGAACGGCGAGGCTGGTATCAATCTAACCAGATTCCTACCCGAATCACCAAAGGGTTAGAACGTCACGTTTGGAGCAGCGACACCCGGACGGAGCGGCGAGAAGTGAACAGCTGACGCCGCGACGAAGACGTCACAATTGGTGCTGTTTAGGGACGTCACAACTGGCGCCGTGGTAGATCAGGATAGAACGTCACAGTCGGCGCTGCGACCGGGGGACGACGTCACAGTGGTAATGTTGTAGTAATTCACTTTACTTTCAGTTGGTAACGGTGAATCATATTGGCAGGCGCATTAGTCGACGATATATCATCCTTCAGCGTGATATTATGCCAGTATACTGCCTCCATTACCGAACACTGCTTTCTTGCTGCAATTCGCTTTATGCTCCGATGTGATCTTTCCACTATACCGTTTCCTGCAGGAACATAGGCACAGCGAAAACGAAGTTAGACCCCCCCCAGTCATCCAAGAAATCTTTAAAGGACTTACTGCAAAAGGCAGTCTCATTGTCAGTCAGGATTTCTGATGGTGGGCCTCGTTCAAAAAAATACTTTCTAACTGCCGAATGACGCTTCTTGAGTTTTGTTGAAGCAGGCGTCGCCATATCGCAAATCTACTCGAGTCACAATCCATTAACGTAAGGTAGTGTTGCCCACCGTAATGTGTAATGTCCATTCCTAAGCGGGTCCAGATTTCAGTTACACTTAGGTTGCCACGAGGCCAACGACTTGAGGCTGGGTCACAATGCATGTAACCAGTCAGAAAAATAACTCACTCTCTAACAAACGCCGTAGCCAAAATGCCCGAATTTTCCGCATTATTTATTTCTTATGTACTAAATTGTGGCAAAAGGCCGAAAAGGGGAGGGGTAAAGGCTGGTCACCACTATCTATCTTATGCCTAGCTAATCAGATTCACGACCCATTCATACATTACAATTTACCCATTCACCAAAAGAACTCATCTATCACCATTCAATCCTCCATCCACCATAATACCACATCCTCTCAAGGAGAACCTATACAAAACGCGCCCCATGCCATAAAAATGTGTATGATAATAAACAATATACGTAAAATTCTAATAATGATCAATGAGAGGGGAGGGAAGATGAACCCAATAATAAACTAAAAAATAACACAAAATACAAACTAAACATAATTGATGTTAGTAGGGACCGTCCAACCCTCAAAACAGAGAGGCCGCTGTATTCGGCCCAGAGGACAGAATCAAGAGGCTCTCTCGCTAAAGGAGTGGGAAAAAGTGATAAAACATTATACGGACCTGGGAAAATATAAAGCTGACCCAGTCGAGATGAAAAATGGGGGCCAAACTGGGGATGTTGGGAATCTCGACTTGAATCATAACCAAAGAGCAACCGGGATACAGGCCAGGAACAACACTTACTCACATTAACTAGGTACAGTGAAGCTTGTCTAACCTAACCAAGGGGAGGGTTCCACAGGAAGCCACCCCGATGTGCAATAGGTTGACCTAGCAGAGAAAAACAAGGCTAGCTCCGTTCACACGAACCAAGCTCGCCTCTTTTACCCACTTTTCGCTAAAGACTATCGAATGCAATCCTTTTCTATCAGTTCTAATCTTCTACTAATCCACGATAGAAGACCTTCCTAGGCCGTGAAAGGTCACTGGACCGAGGAACGGCCCTCAAGGCCGACCGACACTCACAAAGGAAAACCGATTGATCACGGGGTTTACGACGGCGCTCAACCCGCGAGATGGGGGGACTGATGGTAAGGCTAGGGAACGCGTCCCTACTAATCCCCTCCAGAATCGGATCTCCTCCAGTCAATGCGCGGCGTAGTAAAGCCAACCTAAAGGCACGAATGTGACTCATCAGGTGCGGCATTCCCAGCTCCCCATGACACAGACGCTTAGTGCAGACTCGTCTGTCGACCCGATAACCTGCGTCCCCTCCATAAAATGGAGGATAGCGATCGCTCGAGCACCTGCCTGTGGGTCTTACAGAGAGGATGTACGGACAATCGATAAAGAATCAGAGGGAAAATGTATGTAACACACACCCCCGCCCCGCCCTTCACGGACAACCTCTGTCGATTCCAAGTCTGACCCGCAGAATCGACCTTTGCTCGTACTTCAGACCAATTCTTCTCCAGCTGGAGGTCAGGCACAAACCCCACTCCAAGAATGCGGACAAGACCGTCCGTCCAACCGAAGCGGCCCGGAAGATCGACCCCCTTCCAGGCGCCTAACCGCAAGCCGGACGACTTGTCGCGGTTTATCTTGGCCCCTGTCACATTCTCGTACCGATCAAGCGCCTTCTGCACCGCCTCAATGTCGCTGCGGGATGACACGAAAGCAGATACGTCATCGGCGTACGCGGAAACCCTGGCACGAGACCCTCCAGGAACGGCGATTCCACGTAGGGCCGGACTGCACGCCTCGTCCCTCAGCTGGAGAAGGAGAGGCTCCAAAGCCATAGCATAAAGGAGAGGCGACAGCGGACAACCATGACGAACCGACCGAGACAGTACTAAATCGTCCGACAACCTTCCGTTCACCTGTACCACAGCACTGGGGGAGCGATACAGGAGGCTAATCCAGCGGCAGAAGTTGAGTGTGAATCCAGCAGCCTGCAGGACAGTAGCAAGGTAGCGATGGTCGACCCTATCAAATGTCTTGGACTGATCCAAATTGATCAGCGCGGCTTCTTCGTGGTCTTTTACACCCTCTATGATCGTGCGGATCAGATGCAGGTTGCTCTGGATTGTTCGCCACCTCACAGAACAAGTTTGCTCAGGACCCAACAGAGACTCGGCAACTGACTGCAAACGCTCCTGCAGGATCTTGGCCAAAATCTTTAACTCTGTGTTTAGCAGAGTTGTGGACCTGTAATCATCTAGTTCCCCCCACCGACCTTGCCCTTTTTCAACAGAGTGATCACGCCCCTGGCAATCCGGCTGGGGATGGACCCCGACCGAAACCAGTTGTTGAACACTGCAGTCTAAATCGGAACAAAGATGTGCGACAGCCTCAAGTACAATTTATAGGGAAAACCATTCAGACCGGGCGACTTGCCTCCGCCGACCTTCTTCAAAACCGCGTAGACTTCGCCCTCCGTAATCTCTCCCTCGCAGATAGCCGCTTCAGTCGGCGAAAGCCGAGGAAAGTCAGCCAAATAGCTACGAAACTCCTCCTCACGGAGACCAGGCTCCTTGGTAAACCGGCTCTCGAAATGGCGCCGAAACGCCTCGCACATGTCGTCAGTGGCCCGAAGAGTACGCCCCTCCGGGGATTTGACTTTATAAATGTAACGATCGCCACCACGACGGACCTCTTCGCTGCGCAGATCTGCGCCCATATTCATCGCTTCGGATGACATCTTGCTTAACTTATGTCTAATTACTTGGCCCATGTAGCGCACGCTATTCGAACGATCCAGGGCCTCCCTAGCTAAGGCTATCTCTAGGGGATCCCCCCAGCCACCGCCCGGGAAAAACTAGCCTTAAGCGTCTTCACCTTTTCAGCTCGAGCCGTTTGCCGAAATCAGTGGTTGAAGACCTAATCCTACACTTAAGTCGCTCCCACCACTTATTCCCGATTACCGTCCCCACTAGCTCCCGCCTGTCCAGTAGGGACAGATTGAACTCCCAGTAACCAGCCATTCTATGCCTATGTTCTCACGCCACCCGGGCACAAACGAGTTTGTGATCCAAATATCCTACCCAGTGGAACGTGGGACAATCTAATAGATCTATGTCGGCTCTTCTAACTAACATTCTGTCAAGGTAGCTAATTGAGAGCCCACGCCCACATTTTCCCCTCGGGGTGATCGACCCGGTATCTATCGACAAGACCATAATCGTCGATCAGATCAACCAGGCTACGATCGCCCCTTCTCCCACTAGCACCCCGCCCCCTGTCTAACTTTGGGCCCACGATGGCATTCCAGTCCCCCATTAAAACTAGGCACGTTGAATCCACTAGAAACGGCCCCAACCGCCGAAAAAACGAGACCCGCTCCTACCGGTCATTGGGCGCATAAACCGCAACGACTCGGAACGAACCACTTTTCACGTCAATATCGGCAACGATTAACCGGCCCTCGGCATCGGTATGCACAAGGTCCACCTTCGCATCAAGAGTACGTCTGACAAGCAAAGAAACTCCTCTGGCAAACCCGTCCCCATATGCTGAATAGACCACAAAGTCATCCTCCAGCACACACGCATCGGAACTGCAAACAAAGTGGGTCTCTTCGATCGCGGCAACATCCACACCAACGGACAAGAGGTCCCAAATTAGGCGGACAGCCTTACCCCGATCCCTCAAGCCCCTTGCATTCAGCGTAGCTGTCTTAATTGACATCTAAGTCCTGTAAAATAGAAAAACAGAATTAACCTATTCACATACGGGGCGGAAATCCGCAGCTGTAAGGACCCCGACGTAATGTCCCAGGTTCACTGTACCCAACTCGGTCGTCATACGACCACCCAGGACAATTCCGCCAACGTCCGTGGGGTATGTTAGTTTAATAGCTCTATACAAAGAGGGATGGAGCAGAACAGGAACCCCCACAGAGCAAAAATTCCTCATTTTTTCAAGTCTTCATTATTTTCTTCACACACCCTTGTTTTAGGGTAAGCTACTTGAGCCTCATTTATATGGCTCCACACTTTCAAGTATGCCCCAGTGTCTCTTACGACGGTGATGACTCCTGGGGCGTTAGGGAAGTTTCGTGGATCTTCCACCGACTTCCCATCTACCTCCTCAAGTGTAAACAGGAGCCCCCAAAAGTGACCTTTTTTGCTTAGACAGGCCTTTTTTGGCCTCCTCCTTATCCACTTTCCAAATCCCATCGGGACCCGGGAAGTATTTCTTCTTTTTTTTTCTTCTCCCTTGCACGTTGTGGAGGGGAGGAAGTAGACGTGTGCGGAGAAGTATCAGGTGAACTTAGGGGTGTAATGGGTAAAGAGGGGGATGGAGCACGGGAAGGGGAAGAAGCTGGATGATCTTGTTGGCGAAGCAGGGAAGGAGTGCCGCCTGGTTCTGTCCATGCTTCCCTCCGCACTGCTACGACCAGAATGCCTTGGTTCTATTTCCTCTGGATCTTCTTCCCTGCTTCTTTTCAGCCTCACAGCTCGCGGTGGAGGCATTCTGTCCATCTCCATTGGTGTTTCTTTCTCCACCTGCTTCTGTCTGCTGCTCCTGCTGTAGTTTTTGTTGTTGTGTCTGCTGCTCCTTTATGGTGTTGTTTCTGCTGCTCTTTTGCTGCAGTTGTTGTTGCTGTTTCGGCTGCTGGTGATTCTGTTGTTGCTGAGGAGGTTTCTGTTGTTGTTGCACCTTCTGTCGCACTGGCGGAGAGGCTGGAGTTGCCACTTTTCCCCCTTTCTTCACCTCAGCCCAGGCTCCCGGGGCGGCCTTTTCTTTCGTTGGTGCCATCTCTGCCGCTGCTGCTGCTGGCGTCTCCTTTGTTGGCTGCTGGTCCTTTTTCCCGGGGCACTTCTTCGCCATGTGCCCGACCGCACCACACGCCCTCCTACCTTCCACCACCACCAGCATTCTCTTATCCTGGCAAGTTATCACGTTTGTGATGTCCCGAAAGTTGTTTGTCGAGGACCACTTGGGGCACCATGTCTCCCGTTGCTATGCCTGACTTGCTTCTGACCGCACTCACTTCCTCCACTTGGCCAAACTTTGCAAAAAACGCTCCCGTTCTGTCCTGGGGAATGTCTACAGGAACACCGTGAACTGATATTTTGGTTTTCTTGTCTCCATATACTCTGTTTAGAGCCGCAATTTTGCTGTGGACAAGATATTCCCAGCCAGCTGCTTTGCCTCTTGCCCTGAACCAAGCAGAATGTCCCACATGGCATTACTTCTGCGGGCCAACATCATGGGGGCAATCTTGAGGGTCTTCAACGCATCCTCCACATTGTCTCTGTTGACTCCAATGAGTCTATGGCTTTTGACATCTGTTGTCAGCAGAGATATAACTTTTACCTTGATAGCGTTCAAGGCCTCCGGGATTGTTACAAAGTCATTCCCTTTTATATACTCTTCGTATTTCACCCGTTGTTCTTCGTAATACGCAGAGTCTTATTTCCTCGGTCCACTTTCGGACCAGGCCTGTGTTTTCGCAGGTGACAAACTTTGTGTTTGCACCGGCCGAGCTTCCACTGGTGGAGTCATGTTTGTTTACGTTTGTGTCGTCGGCCATTTCGACCGCGACCAAAAGAATAAAACCGTATTTCTTTTGATTTAAATTTTTTCAATCTTTCCAAAAAAAAATGGATAAACAGAAAATAATACGGAAAATAAAACGTAAGAAGAACGTGGACAACCAAAGATAATTCAAACAAATACAAAACAATGTAATGCAAACAAAAACAGTGGGAAGGGTAAAAATACAAGGGAAACAAAAGGAAATAAACAATAACGAAAAGAATAAAAAATACACAAATAAACTAAAAACTGAATAATTCAAAGAGGTTTTAGAAAATAAAATCAAAAACTTAACAGTTCAATTTCCAAAAGCTTGTCCAACTAACAGCTAACTCAAAAAACCAACACTCCAACCTTTACATGGGCTACGAGCTTTACTGCCCGAATTTTCCGATCTCGATTCGAGAACACCAACTGCTTTTATCGGCAGAACCTTTCTTTTTTTCATTCTTTGACAGCTGGGAGAGGATGTTCAGTAATTTGCATATCAAAATACATTTATAGCGACTCTTGCGACGGACTTGATTTTTAATTCAAATATTCTATTTTCAGAATATCATGCGGAATACGTGCCCTTTTGTTTGGTAAGTAATTTTCTTTTTCGCCATATTTTCCGTCGTAGTATACACGCGACGCGCTGTCGCTTGGTTTGACGAGGTAAGTCGCCGTTTTCTTCGCTATAAAACCTAAATATTATCACAAGAATTTCATTCATATTATTAATTAGTCTAATCTGAGAATTTGATGTAGATGCCAGATATGACGCCAATATGTTTCAGCAATATCTAAAATATTAGCTCTATTGAACCACATTCAAAGATCAATGATTAAAATGGCTTTGGATCAATGAATCCCGAAATCCTTAAAGCACAACTCTGAATTAAATAAGAGAAAGCTTGACATTTGAGGACTTTTAGCAACAGTAACAGGTTAAATAGATAGCACATAGAACTCGAACAGAAAGTAATGACATAAGCAAATTTTTTTTCATTCAATTTTACTTCAATCAAAATGTCAGGGAGGTAGTTTAGATGAATACTGGAATTTTTATAGAAAGACTTTATAAATTTCAAATTACAGTCGTAATGGCCGTTTGATCCATAAATGTTGAATGTTTCCATAAAAAGAAACTGTTAATATTACAATTGTCATTAACAATAAATGATTGCTTACTTTGCAAGTTAAGTCTTCTCAATCTGACAAATATTTTCATAATATTCCAGCAGTTATCAATAATTCTGTTTTCTGTATAGTTCTGGATCATCCATTATTTTTTGTTCCTCCAGACTTTGGGATCATTCCAAGCTGTCTAAAAACGACAAGAACGATACTTAAAGTCATGTTCCACAACATTCCCAAATTCTTTCGCGAAACCAATATACCTTTTCACAGTCTCCATTATAATTATCATGTTTAATGTGGCACCATCCATTTGATGTTATCATAAAAGGTTAAAGAACTTTAACAATGATTTGTATCGTTTCAAACTTTCCACGGATTTTCAACTCATCCAATATCTAGCTGGTTGGATTCAATTGTGAGTTTTCCTGCAATTAGGGACAAGTTTCTAAACGTCATATTCGATACGTATTTCAAATCTCGTCTATCGTATTTCACTCTCTTCCCCGTTTTCTTTTTCTACACAGTTACAATCTAGTGTTATTCTGAAGCTTGTCAGTCTTTGTTTGCCCTGATTCACTTATACTGGCCTGTTATGTTATCTTCAATATTTCTTTCCTTTCATTTTTGCGTTAGCGATATCTCCGCTCTGATTGTAAAATTCCCCCTCTTTCTCAGTCCGTTCTTTTTCCTTGACTGCATTATTCAGTCGACCCTTGTTTTTTTTTATTTCCTATTTCGTATATTTCAAATAAGATTCTTCTTATATTGCTTTATATATATTTAAGCCATTCTCTTTTGGCAGTTCCTACATCGTATTCATGTAGAAAATTCCCTTCCTTTTTACATGTAATCTCTCGGTGTTTATGTTTGAGATTAAATTCTTTATGCATGGTTATGTATTTCCTAGTTCGTCTTTATTTACTTGCTATCCTCTTTCGTCCATCTCTGGAATTAATCTATGTATACCAATGTCGATATGCCTTGGAGCTCATTCCTTTTATCAAGTTTGTACTATAGTGTTTGGTTACAATTATTTTTCTATCTTATTTTCCTTCCGCTTATTCGTTCTCTATTGAGTCACAACAAATTACACACATGTACTTTTAACGGTCCTCTTCTGTTAATGCTCTTCTTATCTTGTTATCCGTTGCATCAAATCCGCTACTAGTTACAGGTTTTTCTTATGCATTCCTCACATTGCGAATTTATCTTTACCAAATTCTATTGCGATTCTGTTCCTGGATATTTACCTTTGTTTATCACCGTTTGTAGATCTTCCTTGTTCGTGGCCAAACATATGATACATTTTATTTTTTTTCTCTTTGCGTTGAAGATCTATTGCAGTTTTTAAGATTAAGATCTAGTCGCCTCCTCGTTACGAGAAATACTACTAGACACACTAAATACAACTGCCATTCTTTCTTTTGATATTTCTCTCATGAAATCTTACCATACTGTATAAATATTTACTTCGCAATTTCTCAGGATGTTACCTAACATGTCCATCATATACGTCAATCATAAATGTTTGGGTTATTTGAATTTCCAGCTTCATGGAATCATATCGTATAAATTTATGCCACCAAGTCATTCTATATCAAAGAATTTCTTTCTAAATTTTCCTTCTCGTTTGGGCGCAGGTCAATTGGTGCCTATTTGCGCACTTTCTGCCCAGGCATCTGCCTTCTGATTTCCATGGATTAGTATATATTTTACGCTCGTCCAATTAAACATTTTCACATAATCTTTATCTATAAAAGACAGGATGTGTGTGTGTGTGTGCGTGTGTGTGTGTAACGAATGCACGGCCGCAATTTTCGACGGATTTGCACTAAAATTTACATGCACATGCTCTAAGTAAGCGGGGAGGCGAAGTATTTCCAAACCCCCCCCCATCAATAGTAGAAATAACCATCTTTTTCATGCTTCTACGGCAGTTTTCATGTAGTTTGCGGCCATTTTCTACTGGCCAGAGTGAGAGCCAACAGCTGACTGACACGAATGTTAACTAGCATGCTCGCATTCATAAAAAAAAAATCGATAGCTACATTCGTCACAAGTGGGAAAAATTTAAATCTGCATGGCACTTTACTCTAATTGGCTCATTCGCTTGCTTAAACTCAACGTTGATTCTGATTCCGCAGAACTGGGTTGGATGTGAAAAAGTATTTGTTGTTAACATTCTTTTTTCATTCGGTTTTTCCAGTTACGAGTCCTTTTTTAAAACTGATCGTTTTGTGTTCATTTTGTTTAGTTCTTTTTTCATAACAGATTTAATGTTTAGTATAGAGTTTGCAGTGTGAGATAGGCAAGAATAAGGCATGTAGCAACATCAGCACGGCAAGACATTCCTTTAAAGGCAAGGAAGGTCAAAAGTATTTTAAGTCAAATGATAGCGATTGCTGTATGAGTCGTACGATTTTGAATCAAGCACGGGCAACGCCGGGCCATGCTGTTATTTCCTATATACTATTCTAGAAATTATTACCTTCTTTAGAATCTATTTTTTACTTTGCATTATTCACTAATTGTGCCTTGGTAAAATGTACGTACATTTTGGAAAATGTAGTTTTGCCTGTGTCAGGAAATCCTGTAAATGTTTTAGTCTTGATTTTTCGTAATTGGTCTGGTTGGTATCTTCCTTCTACTACAGCTCCATCTTCCTATTATATACGTTTACTACTTACTTTAATTTACCTGACTCTCATTAATACATTTGGTTCGTATGTAATTAGTCTTGGATGCCATTAAATAATATCAACCTGACACATTTATTAAACTGTCGAATATTTAATTCTATATTTTGTAACCATCTTGTACAAATTATTTTCTGGTTTTCTGAAGAATTCTCGGAGATTTTACAACATGATTCTGTGACCTGTTTTCCTACATATTTCTTTTACGTTTTTTCAAGAATTGAGAACATACTTATGCATTCATTTAAAATTTAAACTAGGAAGAATGGGTTCATCGATATAAGGTTAATTTAACTAGGGAAATTATTATTTCGTGGTTCGTTCTTTGTCAGCATGTTATTAAAGTTGATGTCTCTGTACATTCGAAATTGTCATCTATTCTTCTTGTTTTAACAGGTTGCCTTTGAGCAATACTAAGCATTGCAGAATGTGATTTGCCATTGCTTTGCAAGAATGTAAAAGAATCTATAATGTAATTGTTTGAAATCCAACCGAAAATACTGTTCCATATTCCACTTTTTATTATTTACGAATTTGTTCTCGTCTGATAAGCCGTTGAGAAAAAAAAATGAAACCCTTATTATAAAAAAAATAAAATAAAATAAAAACAAAAAACAACACTTCATAACATTAATTATAAAGACAGCCACAATGTACGGATTTTATCTAGACTACGTCTTCTTGTGGCATTCACCCAGTCGGTTGTGTCTCATCCGCCACACAAAACCGGCGTATTCGAACAAAAGCTGACCAAGCGTAGCAGGGGTTGTATCCATTCGGACGTAAAAATCCATAGTAAGACTTTCAGTGGGTATTTGGATTCACGCGCGGTCCCCAGCCATAATTATGTGCACTTTTAAGATAGTGCAATCTGGTTTGAATTCAGAGTTTCTTTCTCCTACGCTGGTTGCCAACCAAAATTATGGGACCCAATTTCTCCTACAGTTTTATCCATAGCTGGCTGGAGAAGAGATGGATTTATGCGTTCCTCAATGTTATTAGCACGCATGTGAAATATAATGAACTCGACTAGAATTCGAAATCGCTTTTCGATTTCTAAATGCGTAGCGCTAACCATTACTCCATCGTGTTTTCTGGTTTTATTTACGGAAGGATTTATCTCTTCAGCCACACCGCCATCTCTATACGCGGAATTCACTGTCCCGGTATCAATTATTCGCGACTGAACTCAGTGAAATTATCTCGTCTATTAATTGAAATTATTTTTCATTAATATATTTCAAATGCGTCAAAATATAAAATGATATATACAATTAATCTTTAATAATAATAAAATCATAATTATTTTAATGATGGGATTGTTCTTTTTCTTACAAAGAAATACTCGGCATTCATTGTCCGGAGAGTTAGGATCACTCTTCATTTTCAGGAAAATAAGGTTCTCAAGTCTCAAGTCTACTGTTATCGCTGTTTCTATTACTTCTGGCAGTTTCCTTCCCAACCTTTGGTTTAAGGTAACATGAAATGGCAACATCTTGATTATATTATTATTGTCCGTTCTAGTTGTGCTATCGATATTCATTGTTGCTGCTGTTGGAAGTATTTTCTTTTCTGTGTGTTTTGGTAGTGTCAGTCTCCAAAATATGATGAAAGAGTACATTCTAAAAGATCTCGACAATTCAATTGCTCGAAGTCATTTTTAATTATTTCTCCGAATAACAAGCATATGATACTTTGGATCTGATGGCAGTATTTAAGAACATGACTCGAGTACTGCTGATAATAATTTTGTATTTTATCATCTTGCGAAGATGCACAAAACTAACCCACAAAATTAATCCTTATTTCCTATTTGAAAAAGAAAATGAAAGACATCAAAACAACCCCACTGAAAACTATTAAATCTAAGTTGTCATAGTTACATTTAGTACGCAAATTAGTAAAAAAAAAACAAAAAAATGGTCACATTCATTGCCTTCCGAAATATATTGTCTAATTTTTGCGGACAACTTGCAAAATAAGTCAAAATATATTACTAAATGGGTGAGAATTGTGCCTTTATACAAATGCATTTAATGTATATAGAAAAATAGACCAAAGCCAAAAATCTATGTTGGAGCATTGCAGTGTGTACATTTACAACAATTCCTGGAATTTTAATTAACTGTCAGGTATAACGCAATGATTGATGCTTTGGTAAATGAAGCAACAAGTGTAAATTTTAGTTTTAATTAATTCAAATTATTTTTTCGGCATTTTTGTATAACAGTTTAGATTCTTTTGCTCAGAGAGAAAACGATAAGGGCATAGTCTATATATATATATATATACATATATATGTATGAATGTATACGTATATATATATGTATGAATGTATACGTATATATATATGTATGAATGTATACATATATATATGTATGAATGTACGTATATATATATATATATATATGTATGAATGTATACGTATATATATATATATATATATATATATATGTATGAATGTATACGTATATATATATATATATATATATATTTTGAACAATAAGAAAATTAAAATTAAAAAATTAAAATCATTAGACACACTGGGTTGTAGATTAATATTCTTTCGTTTTTTTTTTATTATTATTATTCCATTTAAATTCCTCGACTAGTTTCGACCGAAATGGCCATCATCGGGAGTAAGAATATTTCTGCTTGCTGTTAGCAAGGAACTACAGAAATGAATGTCTTTTGTTGGAGAAAATGAACTTTTGTATATATATATATATCTATATGTATGAATGTATACGTATATATATATATATATATATATATATATATATATATATATATATATATATATATATATATATTACTTAACTGTGCTGTTTCAATGTGCAGGTGCTTATAGCTCATTACGTAATATTTTTCTTCCTTATCTATAAACTGCCATGACTTCTTGGGAATAAGGGGTTTCCCGTTGCTTCGCCACGGTTTTAACATTCTAATAAACTGGCTGTAACCCTTGTCTACCTTTCTATTTAATGCCTATCTAAGTTATGCCTTTTCCCAAAAAATTCGTACGAAGGGAATTCACATGATTTCGACGAAACATGAACGTGGCTCACCGATTTAATTTCCGCTCTGATAAAAGGAAGAATCAAACTCATAGGCTTGCAGACTTCTAGCTGAGACAGAAAAAAAAGGATCCAGGCGTACGAGAACAAATGCTTGAGAAACTCCGTGCGCATCTTCTACTGGGAACACAAAACCCACGACTATATACGGAGTGAGGTCGAAATTTTCATGGGCCGAGTAGAATCTGTAAGTGACGGAAGATGTCATGGTTTGTCCATGTAACACGGCATGACAGCTTCTGCAAGATTATCGTGCAAGGCGGGGACAGTAACGCAGTAGCTGGTAAGACAATATCAAAGATTGGACGAACATGACAAAACCGGAGTCCTGAGAGCCAACACCAACAGATCAACCTAGAAAAGTGTGTTGGTTTCATCTACTTTTACGTACCGCCGCGACGATTGAAGTGTTCGAGGGACTGATGTTGATGACAATGATAATGAACTTTTCGAATGGATCTTTCCCTAATCCTTTGTGAGTCCGAATTTCGGGAGAGCATTTTACATCATCTGTTAAAACACCTCCATGTATCTAAATTTATGTACTTAGCATCTGCAGCTTGAAGTTTGCATATTAGAGATGTTCTATTGAAGGCAACCATACGTTCGATTTTCTGACAGTTGATAGTTTGCCCCTGCTTCTTGCTATCGTTCACTGTCCTATATAGTTTCCTTTTGTGTCCGCCATCTCCACATTAAAATCTGTGTATCATATTTTTTTAAGATTACAACCACAGTTAATAAATCTCTGTAGAGTATCCAGTTCCCTAAGGATAAACTTGCTGTAAAAGTTGGATCGAATTCTGTGAGAAAACATGTACATTTAGATTATTGTTGCAACGCTAAGTTTGAAGTTATTCTTTTTTTTAAAAAAAAAACAAACAAATCAAACTTAGCGTTGCAACTGCACCTTCCACAAGTTTGTAACCCTTATCAATAACACATTAAATTATTATATTTCGATTTGGATTATATTTTTTCGTCTCGGATGCTACCTGAATTTTACCAACAACAAAATAATTTCCAGACCTGAAGATGAATGAATGTATTGTCGAAAGTACTTATGTATTTAAGAAAGACATTATACAGCTTATAATTTAAAAAGAAAACAAGGATCATAATATTCGTCGAGTGATTGGTAGATTAATACATCTTTAAAATTTTGTTAGCGAAGGGTTTTCTTCATATTGATATATATATATATATATATATATATATGTGTGTGTGTGTGTGTGTGTGTGTGTAAGCTGGGCTCTCCCGTTCTATTCGACGCATGAGGGTCAAGCAGCTGTTCCTTGGAACCGACAGCCCAGATATCAGCACATATGATTTGACTATAGTGGTGAAGGATTTGTGCAGAACTAAACAGGAGGGCCCAGTTTTGACTCCAACTTTAAGTAACTTTTATATTGCTAAGGTTGCAAAATTACATTTAGTAATTTAAAAAATAAACTCCATCTAGATCAAACATGTTGACGATATACTCACTTAGTAAAAATCATTGACGAAATACAAGAATAAAAAAACACCCTCTCCTTAAATTCAGATATGAAATTAAACCTAATAATAAAATTCTTTTTCTTGATATATTGATAGACACCGATAGTAATAGATTCAATACCTCCCCATGTGAAAAAAATCTTACTTCCATAATAAACTCAACCACTTTTAATTCTAAGAGGGAATGTCCTAAATACTTCAAAATAGTTACAACATTTAATAAACCACGCTAAAGTTAACTCATCTAAAAATGTATTTCTACATTAAATTAAAAAAAAACAAACAAACTATTATTAATACTAACTTTCTTAATTACATTTTTGATGAAAAAATAAGATCTATTATAAATTTTAATATAAATCAACGAGAACATAATAGGCCCCTAAATAACCCTAAACATATTAATCTTTTAAATCGTAATCAGATGCATTCTAAATATAAACCGGACGAAAAAAATCATAAAAATTCTCATAAATGCTAATAAATCCACTACAAAACCCAGTAAAAAAATTACATTAATTATATACTATACTAAGCTTAATACAGATAACTGTATCATTCGTAATAACTCCTTCCCACTAACTGACTTATTGTAGAAAAGCAACACTATCAATTTAAATGTCTCCAAAATGCTAATATATATATATATATATATATATATATATATATATATATATATATATATATATATATGTTCCTAATTCTACAATAATGATATCAAGACAGCCCACTCTACACATTCAAGATTCATCGTCCATTTCGCAACATCTACAAAGCCCACGTTCACAATTTAGAAGATTATTTGTCATCAATACCCTATAAATTCTCGAAGCACATATATTTAAAAATTAAAATCAAAACTTAAGAAAATTAAATTATGAATAAATTATAAATATTCTGAAATGCTTATTAACTAAGTTACCTCCCTGATATTAAAAAGTTTAAAATAATCAAAATTTTGACAGACATACCCCACCGCCATTATATTTTTCTGCTCTGATACCTAAGATTTCGAAATTTTATAAGATAGGGTATATTTTCACTTCTCACACTTAAATAACACAAAGCGTTTATTTTTTCAGGCACCTTTCCCTTGTTTCCTACCTGCACTTTTATTACTAAAATTATTAAAAATGTTTATTTTTTCTGCAACCCCCCCCCATTTTCTGACTGTAGTTTTACAAAAGAATTTTTATCAAAATAATTTATCTTTTTTTTGCGCTTCCTATTCATTTTTCCCTTTCATTTTATTTTTATTACATTCTTGCCTTCTCTACTCATCTAGTCAAATCAGTCAACACTGACCATATAAGGGACATCTTCCCTACTCCTCTTCCCCTAGTTCAAAATCACACTCCCCCCAAACTTCCACACCGATAAAAACAAAACAGATTAATGCGTTCACCCCGGTCATTTTCAAATACAAAAAAAGGTTCCTAGGCGAGGAATAAAGCAGAGATCGGATTTGTACTAATAATAACAACTACAAAGAGTTCACACCATTCCCCCCACAAAAAAACAAAAAAAACAAAACCAAAAAAAATCATCGTTGGTGTGTCTTTCCCGTTTCTCTGCTTAATTCTCGCATCGCTGATGAAGGACCCAGGTGTGCCCGAAAATTCCAGAATAATAACTTTAATCTCCATGCTTCATTTCTGTATTGTGGTTAACAATTAATATATAATTTTTTTCGCACTGATCACATCGGTAACTCTTTGATTTCCCTTGTTTTATTAACGAACCCATCTATTTTATATATATATATATATATATATATATATATATATATATAGGGGAGAGAGAGAGAGAGAGAGACGGGGTGGGTGAAAATGTTACAAGCTAAATATGAAATAATGATGAAATTTTGCATACATTCATTTCAACTTCTTTTTATTAATAGCTACATGGTTTATTTCCAGATAAGCTGACATTTAACAGTCACAAAAAAAACTTGAACTGTATTTTCTGAACAGTCAGATTTCAGTCCTGTGGGACAAAATTCATCAACTGCAGATATAGTGACATCATGGGTTCGATACTGTTTCCCTGCCAAGTATTTTTTTTTATTCATGTTGGGAAACAGATGATATTTAAAACCAGTTCGAAAGCACAATCACGCACCACAGTCATGGAAAACAATGCGATGTGTTTGTCCGTGTATATATATATATATATATATATATATATATATATATATATATATATATATATATATATATATATTTAATTTTAAAAGATGACGTTGAAAATTTTTACAGTTAACAATTTTTTTTTTTTTTTTTTTTTAATTCAGACGACATCCATTCAACTGACGTCAGGTTTCAGTGTAAAATACATCCTCACCCCTTACCAAAATGGTAGCTAATAACTGATACAATGATACTGTCATAAGGAAAATCTAGATTTTTGTGTTCAATTTGAGTAGAATATTCTGTAACCATGGAAACGTGATTTTAGCTGTGTATTTAAACCCGGTGAATTTTAAAAGTTACTCCAAAATTCGCTTGAAGATGAAATGGAACTGATGCTTTTAATTTATTTGCAAAAAATAAAATTAGGGTTTTATTTTCTATTTTTGAAACATGGTTGAACTGTGTAGCGAAAATAACCATATTTTTTAAATCAATATTATATATATATATATATATATATATATATATATATATATATATATATATATATATGCGTGTCTGTGTGTCTGTTTACGTGTGTGTGTTTTTCTATGTGTGATTTTTGTGTGTGTTTTTCATGTGTGATTTTTGTGTGTGTGTGAAGACGATGAGATAAAGTGTAAAAGTTTTAAGGCGCCTTTCACTCCCTTTTTCTTCCTCGGTCTAGATGAAACATACAAACTGAGTTCTAGGATTGATGGGTATCATAAATCAAATCAATTACCCTTGCTTATCAAACTTCAGTCATGGTGTTTATGTGGAGTGGGGTATTTAACTTTTCTAAATTTAAGTGTATTTAATTTCTTTCTCAATTCTTTAAGCATAAAATTGTCTAAGACTAGGAAATTTGGAAATAAAAATAATTTATGTTCTACAAACTTCGAGTATATTTAAAAGTGTTATTCTATCTATCTATCTATCTATCTATCTATCTGATATTTAATTTCCATCTATTTATCATAGTAGATAACGAAATATCTTAGGTTGGAATAATTTCCTTTCATTTTAGCCTTGGGCAAGATGGTCACTTTGTGGGGACTTTCTTGAGATTTCTTTTTTGATTTCTTAGATAATGGTCCGTTGCTATTATCCTGTATTTTTCGATCGTCTATTCGTAAAAGAATAGAATAAGATGCCGTTTGAAACGAGCTTTTATTCGTATTTCTTCTGAAATTGTGGTCGGGATAACATATTTATCATCGAGCATTGTCCGAATATTAAAACTGTTATTCTGTTCTGAGAATGTTCCTCCCGACGATTTGATAAGTCGGAAATTTTCTTTCATGGCTTCAGTATTTTATTGTACTGATATTATTACTAACACAGTAATTCGTTGTCTCAATTCAGGGCAATCTATCTATCTATCTATCTATCTATCTATCTATCGGTCTGTTTATTCTAGTCTATTCCTATCTCTCTATAAATATATATCTATATTTGTGTATATTACGCACGCACACATCCATATATGTAATTCATAGAATGCACTCGAATATATATATATATATATATATATATATATATATATGTATATATATATGTGTGTGTGTGTATATTTGTGCTTGTGTGTGTATAAATTAACAGTTTTACGCATGCATACATATAAATACACACGCCAACACAGAAACGAAACACACACGTGTATGTATATTTTGCAATCAACACGATCACTTGATAAGGCACCAGTAATCTTGAAACGAAATTGCAATTTTTGTACTGATGTCTTGATATGCATATATATGTTATCATTTTGAATAAAAGTCATTTTGTCACAGCCTATATTCTTCGAAAAAATGTATTTTCATACTTTTATACGGGTGAAACAAGGTAAAATATTGAAAAATGACGTAATCATCTGAACAATATATCAAGGAATCTTTTGATCTGAATCCAATGAAACTTTGTATTTTCTTGAAGCAAATATTACGTTCTTTCAATTAAAAGTAAAATTGACTGTTGTAAATTATTCAAGTTTTTTTCAGGGGGTAAAATGTAAAAAATAGTTAAAATTTTGCATTTTTTATAGTTCCGAACACAAATTTTCTACAGTAATAGGAAATCAACCATTTTTGGTAAAATCAGAAAACTTAAATCATAAGCAAACTATTTCAGGCATAAAATTCAGGGTTTGAAGGAAAAAAAATTCCTAGGGGGTCAAAATGCGACAAAGTCAATTGGTAATATTCAATTATATGGCCGCAACTGGTTAATAAAAATTGTCTCCCGGCTACGAAAATCAGGCGAAAGATTTATCCGCAATTCCAGACTACCAGAAACCAAGAGATTTTGTCTTTCCTTTTAAAAAAAGAAATATCAACCACAAGGAAAATTAAGCCAAATTGACGTTGATATGTTTGGGTCAAAAGCCAGCCAGACATTGATAAACATAAGAACAAGCTGTCATCAATTTGTAATAAATCCTACCACTTACAAGACAAGAGTAGAGTGGGAAAAAAAGGAGTAACAATGCTAAAAAGGGATTGATATGGGTTATTTTTTTCATACCTCTGTTAGAACAATGAACAATGGCTTGATGTGTGTGTGTGTGTGTGTGTGTGTGTTTTAACACCTATTCACCCGGGTGATGACACCAACACTTAGCAGACGACATCGTTTCCTTTTTCGCCGCATATCTTTCGTATTTCTCATCGTCGTGTCATATAGCGATTCGTTTTAGTCAATGATGTTCACACCAACTTAAAGAGAAGGGTCGAAGTTTGAAGAAAATTGTTTTTAAGTAAAACAAAATATATTTTTCATAAAAAAAAGTTATTTTTCTCAGAAAATTGGCCATAACGTTTTAATGTTAACCGCCGAGTGACATTTTTAACAGCCATATCGAATATGAAATACCAGCGAATAATTCCATGTGCAAACAATAGCCGTCTGGATCCTAAAACATGGCCCGAAAACATCTAGAAGTTAACTTATTGATCGAAAACTTGTTTCACATAATTGTGCTTTGCGCTTTTGCTCGGTCAGTTTCCATTATTTCATCTTGATGTTGTCATTTTCGGACAGCCAAGTCATCAAGGATTCTGGAAAAAAAATTGGCACAGGTTTGCTTTGAGAACTTTGCATTCTGTGGAGTGTTTAAATGACGAATGTGATTTTTTTGCCGAGTATTTCGTTCAATGCCACGTGGGATTTTCCTATATGACAAAAACATGCGTTTTAAATAGCTGTGATATATATATATATATATATATATATATATATATATATATATATATATTGGCAGACAATGAGAAAACGTTCACTTACCTTATTACATCTCTTCATCACGCACTTGTTAGCAAAACTGTAGTTTCACTCCCTCTGATATAACATGTATATATGATCGCCACAAAATACAGAGTTCTGTGTTTCGTGGGGATCATATATACATGTTATGTTAGAGGGATTGAAACAACAGTTTTGATAACAGACGCATGATGAGAGGATGTAATAAGTGAAAACTCCATTATATATATATATATGAGAGAAGTAAATATTTAATTTTAAATTGAACATATAAATTTATTTTTACGATGTATTATCGAATTCAAAATGTGCTTGCTTTACCTTCAGTTGAAATGAGTATACATGCGCGCGCGTATGTATGTATGTGTGGGGGTGGAGACAGATAGATAAATAGAAAGATATAGAAAATTGGGTCTCCTTTATTATGTTGGGGACGGTCCTCAGCAACGGGCGTTGGTATTATGGGAGCCGATGTTGAACATTTTCGCTAATAACGCATATCTCTTGTTACAGAAAGCAGCTGGAAAATTGTTTGATAAAACAGCGTCTGAATTGAAAGTTTATTCAATACCAAATGTTTGCCAATGATTTTGTCTACGCGGAAAACATACTTATAGGCACTTATCGATGCTTACTGAAATTCTAAGAAAACTAGACAGTAGATTTGGCCATAGATAGGAGAATGGCAGTGGGTTTTCACAGTGGAAACAATAATATGCATGAATTATAGTTATTTTTTGCTGATGCAAAATTTTCTGAGATTGAACGCAAGCTGCCAAAATCACCGGTGTTCGCGATGTAAAAGAAATGATGTATTTTTAAGTGACAATTAGTTAAATCCAATGTTGTTATTTTGATTATTGTATCAGTCGTCGTCGTTGATGGAACTCGTTGCATCGTATCGACATTACTTTCTCTGTTAAATGAATCCTATGTTGGATCTGAATAGACCTTCTTTGTTTTTAAAGCATCCCACCCTAATGCAAATGTCCCACTAGAACGCAAGGGGTTGCATAGAGTGAAAGTAAAAATAAAGCGACGTGTTTGAGGAAAGTATATAGAAAAAAGACGGTGATCAGGATCAAGGCATCAGAAGATGTCGATTGACATGACATTTGAATATTATTGCTAGTGGGAGTTCAGCTGTCGTGAAGTGCGAGAGAAGAAGCCGTTGGGTAGACGAGACGGCTATATTTATCCGTTTTGATAGTGAAAAGGGTGGGGTTCGAGATTCCAATCTAGTAACACGCTTAAATTCATGAAGTTGGGTTATCAGTGGAAGTAGCTTGTCAAGGATGTTGCCATGAAAATATGAATAATAAATAAAAAATAAATAAAAATGCCAATGTATTGCAGCGTATGATATGTATGCCCGTAAAGTAAGAGACAAGATTACACGTCCTCATATAAGGAAGCCAGTATCGACAGACAGAAATTAAAAACCCACACCTATATTTACACTTTGCCATCTTAAATTAAACTTGTATCTTGATTCATCAAACAAGACAACACAATTTAAAAATTTTGTAATCCCTCTTCCCTTTCAACTTAAACCATATAACACTATCTAGCTAAATAAGCAACTCATTTTTTTTCGAATGTTAATCAGCATTGATTGAGAATGGAACAAAAACTTTAATTTTCAGTTTACTTTAAAGTTTAGTTTTTACTTCTGAAACATGGTAATTTCTGGTGTCGCTATAAATACATATTTTCAAATAATGTCTCTTTCTCTCTCTCTCTCTCGCTATATATATATATATATATGTGTGTGTGTGTGAAGTAAGGAAAAGATATATAACATGAATTAATACATACAAACGTATATATATATATATATATATATATATATATATATATATATATATATATAAAATTAAATGGATTGTCCCTTAGCTGACTAATGTTAGCTTAAGCATCCCGACTCCAGAGACTCCATCCGCCAACTTTTTTTGAGCAACTGACTGCTTATACTTCTCAATTTTTCTATTTAATATGCACTTGTCATTGGTTCAAATACTTTTTCTTGTTTGTGTATGCACGTGCATCTTTGAACGTTTTTGCGTTTGCGCACACGTGTGTCCTTGCACTCGTATGCGTGGATGGGCGTTGGTGTGCGTGAGCCCATACGCCCCTTTGTGCGGTTGTTCGTACGATATTGTGACTATTTGTCCGTTTCATCTTTTTTTCTCTACACCCTACATTCATTGATTTCCCTTTTTTTTTACGCAAGTACATGGACAATGAAAGAGTTTATTGTTACACGCTCCCTCAACTTAGCGCTCAGAGTGACTCCATCAGAGGACAGCGTCGCAATTGTGGAAAATCATTCTTAGAGGTGTCAAATCTTGGGGAGAAGATGCCTGAGGTCGCGCCCTCTTATTGAAACAGAGAGAGGGATCGGTACTTTCACAGATGCTTTCGCAAACTGACGGTTGAGTGGGCTTGTGGAAATTTTGATTCCCCACGTTAAAACGACATTGTGTCACAACCTGCCTGGTGGGTGGGGGTTGTCGAGTAAATACCCCTCCCTCCACTTAGAGCTGCAGAGTAAAATCTAGTGTTCGTAGAATATGTCCAAAACTAATGGATAATCATTTACAAAATTCAACAATATTAAATTATATTTTAATAAAAATAACATAAATATCGACTACAACTTCGCTAGAAATATAGAACAATCTAAAGTTTATATCCCACCATAACGATCTATAATTGAATATTTATATAACTTGTAATAATAACAACTGCGATGAAGCATGAAAAGTAAAAATGCACAAAATGTAACAGCTCAGATAATATGAACTGTTTCTTTAAACCGTGAATATTTGACAAATAATATTATATAGAGAGATAAAACGCCGCCCGGTAGAGAATATAGATTATATATTGGTTCAACAGAAATAGAGTGGAAGCAAATAACGATGACTACAAACATAAAACAGCTCCCCGACATATCTATAAATTTATTCGAATTAAATCCCCAAAATACAATATAAAATATAAAGAAAACACAAAAAAGAATATGATATTAATATATAAACTAAAACAATCGCCCAAATATTAGACCTAGACGACTGAGTACATTGCATCGTTAAATCACAAGTATTTATTGAGCTGAAAGCATTAATTCGAAAACTAAGAAAGAAGTTAAGAGTAAACACACAACAACTATAAACTGGTTCCTCAACCTAAAAACAAACATAATTGCGAAATTTATACTAGATATAAAATGTGTTTTCGCTTCTATAACAGAACCTATGTAATGCCAACACTTTAGATTAAGAATAAAGTGAAAACAAATCATTAAACCCTCCTGAAATCACTATTATTCGACAACGAAGACGCGTGGGTAAAGAAAGAAGGAACATTTTACATTACAAAGGGAGACTGCGATGTTACAACCAATCAGCAAATAGGTATAAAAACATTTTATCGTAATGGATGTTACCTGAATTACGCATAAATATAATGTATGGTGAATAAAACAGTGAAGTGTGGATAGAAAAATGGCAAATATGAGTGAATAAAAAATCAGTTGCTTTATAAAGTATTATGCAACATGACGGACGGACGGATTGACTGTGACATCACCCTGGTACCTCCCGTGCTATCCTCTGACGATGTAACCCTTGGCTGATTCGGATGGAAATCTGGTTAGATTCGACATCAGCTTTGTCGTTCCCAGCTCGCCTCCAACGTCTGGTTACCGAAGTAATGCTTTGATTTCTAGTCTAACCTACCCACGTTGTTATTTGATCTTAGGTAGACGAAATCAATCAGACGTCGGGCCGTAGTGCAAGCTGAATTCGAGCAAAGTTGACACCGCACAAGTATATGTAAATGAAAAGAAAGATTCAAATGTGTTAAAAAAATAACCAGTATCTCTATATCTTGTTGCTGAATACAGGACTGCGTCTTTCTCCCAAACGCTTGTATGGTTACGTGACACTTTGCGTTTGTTAGGCGAGTCTTAATATCTTAAGTTGTTTTTCAATAAACTGGTTTTTGGTATCTTCAGGCGATATTCGTAAAACTTGTTTTGGTGGTGTGAGTCTAAGTCGTTCTTCAAAAAAAAATTGTTTTTGGTTAGAAGTTTAAGTCGTATGCGTGGAATCTTTCAGTCCGCTCCTGAGAGACTGGTCTCCGAGCTCACAGCTCATTTCTGTCTGCTCTGTAACTCTGTCTGCGTCTGCCCAACTGCCACTGCTTCTCTACTCTGGGGACGTCTGTTTATATGGACAGCGACCAAAACCGGGTGGGGGCCTGTCGTGGTTTGGGTTCCTCGATAATTCCAAATTCGCAATAAGGATTTTCTTTGTTTTCGGACAGGAAAATTTATCACTTCCCATTTTTGGAAGTCAATTACTTTCTGTTTGTTTCGTCCATCGCTCACGCCACCATTCAGCCAATGAACGCCCGGCAGTGTGGGTGTGGCTAGACTGGCCTCAGTTTACAATTATCGCTCAAAGAAAAAAAATCTTCTTTTTTCTTTCTTTCTTTTCCTCGACAAGAACCCCCACGACTCGTACTGTGGTCATTAAATCTTAACTGAATGTTATCTGGAATTCATCAACGAGATTTTTGCCAAGTGATTATCTGGGTGGTCAAGTGAATCTCTTTGTGTTCCTCAACGTCTTCATACTTCTGTCGCCAACAGGCTGTCCAGGTAACAAACTTTTATCATGGCAAGGTCTGGACATAAATCAGGTGGTTCTCTTCCAAAACCAAATGATATCTCCGAAAGATAGTTCATGGTTTATTCTTTCCTTTTTTTTTCTTCTTCCTTCCTTTTTCTTTGGGGTGGTTTCAGCTAATCCTTTTCTCGGTCGCATGCTCGACCCAATTTTGATTATCTTCTAGCATTCCGCTTTGTAAGCCACTTGACCAATTTGAAATTTTCATTATTGCCATGGGCAGATTGCTATCTTTTATTTGCCGCGTCATGGCATAAATTAATTCTGACAGATCCGAGATTTTACGAATTTCCTATCTTCTGCGAAAAAATACTTTTCTTCGCAAATGAAAATAAAATCTTTACCACTTTTCTGTAGTTAAAAAAATAACATCGCTCAGTATGTCTTTCGTGATAGCTTCTTCTCGCCTTAAGTATTTCTCGCTTTTAATTCCCACGCTTAATTAGTTATCCAAACGCTAAATAGTGTCACAGACGGACTAAGCACAGTGCAAGCGGAAGAAAGAATGAAAGCAAGAAATATGTGAGAAAGAAAGACAAACAAATTTGATTCGCACGTTAAAACAACAATAGGTATAGATTTTCTACCCGAACTAAAAATAAATAAGTAATCGATAAAAATTAGATAGACCTCTGCGGGGACGACGATCAGAACTCATTTCCATATTATCTAAGTTTCTTAAAAATCGAACACTAAAAACAAAACAAAAAAATTAAAAAATGAATAGATAAAATAAATAAATAAATAAAAATATATATATATATATATATATATATATATATATATATATATATATATATATATATATGTATGATAAATTAATCCTAATCATTAAGTAAATAAAAGTAGGAAGGCATACATAAACACAAATAAACTTAAAATGACAATCAACAACAAACAAGAAAGCAATCAATAGTAAAGTTAGCAAGCAACACAATAAAACTACATTCAGATCCAGAATTATTTTCTCACAATAGGCCTGAGAATATTTTGAAACATAACCGAAACATTTGAAGTAAGATATACACACAAACAAACACACGCACCAATATATATATATATATATATATATATATATATATATATATATATATATATGTTTTATGCGGAATTCTAATAAAAGCATGTTAAAATCGCTGCACAAATGTTTTCAAGTTTCAGTACAAATAATTGTACTTCTTCAGGTGATGGTAAGTAAATGGTCAGTTACTTACCATCGCCTGAAGAAGTGCACTAATAGTATTGAAACATGAAAGCTTTTATAGCGATTTCAATATGTTTCTACTAGAATCTCTTACGACAATAATAATAATATATTGTCCTGCTTTGAATTGAGCACATTTTTAATAGTAAATGCTACAAACTGTGGATTTTACACAATAAGTTCTTTCTCTCATTTGGATATATATATATTCATATGTGTGTATCAGAATAACAGTTGATGTTGATTGTTTAATAGAAAAATATATGTTAAGCGTTCGGTCCTTCAAAATATGTTTGTTTAAACAATGGCATCTTTAAAAAAATTAATATATAGAAAAATATCAGCCCAAATAGTCCAACAACTTTATTTCTCTTTGAGGAATGACACAGGTCAGAAATGGCATCATTACATTTTCCACTGAGCGATTTAAAAAAATACATAGATAAAGCCCTTCGTTAGTTAGACTGTACCCGTTAAAAATGCATTGCATTTCTTTAAGGCATGGGCTACCAGGAAACAATTTAGTGAATCTATTGGAATATATTCCAAAGATTCCGAGGACTCTAACTACAAAATGGATTTTTGATGCTCTCATGTACCAGATTTTTCTGATTTCGATTTCAATTTCCTTGTATTTTGGTAGATTTTTGAAGATCTTCTAAGATATATTGCAGTCTGCAGGGACTGTCATATCAATAAGGAGGCAATGTTTTTTGCGGTTTCTAATAACGATGTCAGGGCTATTGCCTTTATTGGTTCTGTCTGTGTGTATTGTGAAGCACCATAAAATTGTTACAGATCCTATCTCCGTAACCGATATTTACGGTAAAGGCTCTTTCATTAAGACAGATAAAGCCAGCAGCAAATAAATTAGTGATTTTGATTAAAATTCATTTATTTCTGTATTGGATCATATAATTTAAGTTTAAATTATGTGTGAAAAATAATATCGCCCAAATGTACAGCAAATCTGAAAGAAAAAGAAACGTGAGACGCTTAAACTCAATTCGCATTAAAATCGGTCCAAGATATTGTAACACACTTTATATATATATATATATATATATATATATATATATATATATATATATATATATATAGATGCATGCTCCATTGAATAATATAGAGATGTATAAATCCAATCTAAGCTTTCGGCTTACATAACCATTATCAAAGATGTAAATTACTTTGCAATATATCAACCAATACACGGACTAAACAATAATGATACTCTGTTTTTGTTGAAACCTAATCTGAACAAAATAAACTACGAAATTTCCACAAATATTCTTAAATGCCTATAATTCATAACAGAAGCCATTGGTTTATACCAACGGCTTTCCATACTTAATACTTCCCGTTTTCACTCTCGCGTGGTCATATATGACGTCACGAGCTGCGACGCGATTTTCGCTTCCGCGTCTCGTATACACGAGATAGTAGATGCTTTGAAATGTTTCATGCAACAAAAACAGTCAATAATTATTATTAGTAGTAGTTGGAAGAAATGATACTAAGGATTAAACATTTTGAAGCATAAAAAGCCAGGAAGATGAGTGGAAATATCAAAGCCCATGACCTGAATGGAACGAAAACATAAGAGCGGATATGAATACATACGTGCATAAAATCATATATATATATATATATATATATATGAATACCTGCATATATGTCTTTTCTTTTCCGGTTGTATTCTGATGTCTGCGCATGCCCGTCCATATATCTGTATATGTTAATGGATGTAGATTGTTTTTAACAAGTTTTATGCACACAAGTTGAATGATATTCAAACGTTGATCCCAGTAGCGCGAAAAAAAACGGACTTTTTTCATTGGTGATTTCACTTTATCGTAACATGTAACATTAAGAATTACATTGTTCCTTTTAGCATTATAAAGTATTTGGGTTCATAATTTGTAATGATTATAGTTAACAACACTCACTTTCATTTTATTCTCGACTAGATAAAAATATTAGATACAGCATTTTAATTCATCCGACTTAATTGACTGTCTTTCTTACTTGCTGGCAAATTTTGGTTGTTCATAAAATTGTAATAACCATTCGCTGCGCTAACGTTGTAACATTTTTGGAACATCAAATTTGTATTTATAAATTTATTTTTATTTCCTATGCTTGTAAAATAACTAATATTTGATTTAAAACAATGATGGATTTAATTAATTTTGTTTGCGATCATGTTTTAAAGCAAAAGGCTCGTTTCACATTGAATGTTCTTTTAAATTTAGGAAATTTTCATCGGTATCCAGACAAAGGTCCAGTGACTATGAAATAATGTTAGCATTGCGAAACACACACAAACACAAAAAAACATAAAAACACACAAATTAGTGTGGGAATGTATGAAAATAATTTTTCCAAAGTTGGTCCCTGATGAAGTGTTGGTCGAAAGATGCCTAGATTCAATAGAAAAAAAATGAACACTGTGTCTCTTCAAATTAATTTTGCATTGTGTTGCATCAAATCTTTATATATATATATATATATATATATATATATATATATATATATATATATATATATATATTATCTATTGTGAGTTTGGAAAACCTCCTCAAGAGGGGATTGAACAATTACAAATAGGTTCATCTAAAGAAACTCAATGTAACAACATTCAGCAAAAGTAAAAATCTAATTTAATATATATATATATATATATATATATATATATATATATATATGTATGTATATATGACTGGTGACCTAGAAATAACTTGGTGTCAAGAGGCGGGATTATTCCATAGTTAGTGATGAAGTGTCCGTCTAGAAAAAGATAAATATTGATGTAACACATGCCTGACTACTTATGCTGATATATCGCAACTGCTTGACTCTAGGATTTTCAGCGTCGTTTCTGCCAGTCATTGTACAAGCCGTACATAACAATAATCTCAGTATCAGGTATTGCTGACATCTTAGCATGGTGGATGGGCTCTTAGCGGCTGGAACGTTAAATTGGCGAGACAAATCCCAGTTGCTCCTTATATTAAATTTCGCGCAAATACATTTATTCCTAATATAAAAACGAAATATTAATAATCGCAACCCTAAAATATGTTAACACACACACACACACACACACACACACACACACACACACACACACACACACACACATATATATATATATATATATATATATATATATATATATAATATTAAAGCTAAAGAGCAAGCCAAAACGACCAAGGTTTCACGTACGCGGATCGTCGGGGAAGGTAGGTTTGACTGGCTCTTATGTTTAATTATATATATATATATATATATATATATATATATATATATATATATATATATATATATATATATGATTCAAAATAAAGAGCCAACAAAACCAACCAATGTTTCACCTACGCAGATCGTCAAGGAAGGTCCGCCTTTCCTGACGACCCGCGTAAGTGAAACCTTCGTAGATTTGGCTGGGTCTTTAGGTTTAATTAGGTTAGCGTATTGAGCCCTTTTTTTAGTTATTTTACTTACTCGTATCAGTTTTTTTATCTTTGGACTCTGGACTTGAATGCTAGACGATTATTTTCATCTGACGTACATGTTCTTTGTTCTTTCTTTTTTTTTTTTTTTTTCCCTTTGGTATTAGTTTGATTATTTGCAAATCAAGACACCGGACGAGTATAATTTCTTATATTTATAAGATTATTACTATATATATATATATATATATATATATATATATATATATATATAGATAGAGAGAGAGAGAGAATATAAATATAGAATAACAATATAAATCCGATTTCATTTTGAATTTGTAGGTCTGATGAATTGGATCGTGATTACGATTCCAACGTAATAAATTGTAACCATGGAATATTAGTGTTTGAGTCTTATATATATTATAAGTAATTCATGTACATATTATACCTCACCAATAGCATGACTCGATGTGTGTGTGTCTCTTTGTGTGTGTCTCTGTGTTTATATGTGTGTAGTCATTGTTCTTGGTCACGTCGTTTTTCTCGTCCATATTATTGTATTTCTTAGTCGTTTCCAGTATTAGTGATTCTCTGAGATATTTTTGTAAAAAAATGTGCCTGTAGGTGCCGAATGGACAGAGTAGACTTACGCCTGAAGCTGAACAAATGTCTGGAAATTCAAATTGACAAACTGATAGATAGTCACCATGAGCAGTGTAATCATTAGTCAGGATTTATATTTTCTACTAAATTTTGCGTTTTTTAAATAAAATTTAGTTGCTGTTACATGAAATTTATTTTTGCTGTTATGTGGGTCTGGATACTTTTGATACCAAGAATGGGTTACATGGAAAGAAAGCACTGGCTTATATTCCTTTTCCTGCAAATAACCTTGGGAACGTATCACTTCCTCCCTACACGCAGTTTCTTCTTTCATAGTTTAGAAGTGACTGTGTGAACATAATAAAACGCAACTAAACTTACCATGTCATATATACACCTACCATGTCGTTTACCGGTTGCTAGTTGATAAAAACAGAATATTAAACGAAAATATATTTCATAAACATGGTGCTGAGTTTAACAGAAAATTTATTCCTGCTAATACTCTGGATGTCTAATATGGTAACATAAACTGTAGAAGAGACTGTATTCCCCGGCAAAACTATTTATTTAAAAATGATTTCACCCCCAGCAAGGCAGTGACGTCATTTAGACACCAAGTGGTTATTAAGTGTTAGTTAACATGGGTAACAATCTCTATTTTGGAGAGAGAACAATAAAAAACAATTAAGAAGATAGAAGATAACGAATGACATTACATTTACATTATTAAAGATCAAAATTTGACTGTGAAGCAAGAAGTCAGTGAGAGTTCCACAAGTGAGAAGTGCGATAGAAGAAACTGTTAGCAAAGTACATTACAGTTACATCTAGCCATTTCAACTGTAAAATAATGAAACCTTACCTTAGAACTGCGCTTAAATTCCTAAAGTCTAGGTACCATAAAATAAAATTCATCAGAACAATTACCATGAAAATATTTATAGAAAACTCACAGGGAATCTACATTACGGCGGTGGGAAAGTCACTGAAACTGAAATGCCAGGTCAGAACAAATAACATTGCAGCTCCCTGTTTGGATTCTATGAAGAATCTCTAAATATGTATAAAGAACATCAGACCAATAAACAATGTTCATAATATTACTGAGTCGTATTTAGTACACACTGAGAACTTCGTAACTCACATCATATGTAGTCACTAAATATTCAATGGCGAACATACATTTCAGTTTCAACATATGTGGTTGCTTCGCACTCCGTCAAATTATTTGTTTTCTAGATAAGACTTAACTGAGGAGTATATTTTTTATGTATACATAAGTTAAATATAGATATTCACTTAGATTAAATGAATCAAAGATACTCGAAGGAAAATAATGCACTGAAAATTTATTTTGTGAAAAGCTTAAAAATTATAAGACTTTGTCTTGTAAAACATTTGAAATATTGTGTTTTGACTGGCATTCAACATCGATAATCCGTAACTGCTAATTATTGCATGTAGAAATGACAGACTTTAAGTAATAAACACTAAAATTTAGTATATATTTATTTCTAGAAGAATTTAACATAGCGATTTCATCAGCGTTGCTTTGATTTCTTTTACTTTTGAAAATTGCCCTACATATTCTTATATCGGCATATTATTTGATTATCTGTACATAGGTTAGAGATTCTGGGTTATTTATAGGCGGCCACTATCTTAAGAGCGAAACGAATGGAACCCGGATGGAAGGTAATAAAAAAACAAAGCAGGAAAGAAAAAATAAACATCAAATGTAAGACAGAATCTATGGTTATCAGCAAAAGGAAAAACACAAGATACGAACATGTAATTGGACTCTTCAGATTCAAACAATTATAACAATCTAGGATGTGTCTTAACTGATGACTAAAGATGTATCACCAAAATTTGAAGAATAGTCTTCAGACAGAATATGGTTGAACAAGGAAATATTGAGAATATCATAGACTGAACATTAGATCAATCACGATGTTGTAGGGAAAATGGAAACGAAAGGACAATTATTCTTATAATCATAATTACAAATGCAGGAAAACTGGTTGATTCCCTAAAAAGCTCCAAGTAAGTAACTGACTCCTCGTGTTATCCTCTACCTTTACAAGAAACAGATCAGGCCTAAAATACTGCCTAATCCTCTCTTTCCTCTCTTGATAGAGTCCAAACATGTCTCTGAATCCTTTCACTACTTCCATGGAAAGTGCTCGGACGAACTATATTACTTGTTTCCGCGATGTCTATCCTTCACGGCGAGGACCCGCCATATCACTCACATTGTAGCAAACCACCCACATTTCCCCCGTATTCCGTTAGTGGGGAGTAAATTTCACTTGAACAGCTTCTTCCCGGGAACCACTGCTCTGTGGAACCAATTTCGAAAAGGATTTCCCCCCAATCAATACAAACTCCTCTGGTCATTTATAGGGTGAACCACACTGTAAAAAAATACGGTTGAATTTAAGATGCACAATATGAGGGTAGATGGCGAAGAAAATTTGACACTCAGAGGGCAGAAAGAGAGAAGATGGGCAGAAGAAATTTAGAACAAACCTAGCTAATGAACGTGTGTAAATGGTTGGCAGAACAGATATAAGGAGAGATAGCAAATAGAAAAAGTGTATTAACACCTACAAAGAAAAGGAAATTGTGGAGATCCGTGATCTCCCCTGTCTTGAAACAATAAAGTACATAGAAGAAAAAAACGAACAGTTTTTTTTTTTACCAAATCGACTTCTGTGTATGTTTTTTATGACTTACTATTTGTTACGTAGATTACCGCTCTTATTTTTATACATATGTACATTGTTCTCATGAGTTCAACAGTTTGGTATTTTGAAAGCAAGAATTTACGTGTACTAATAGATTAGCAACAAAGTCTTATCGTTTTACAGTTGAATTATTAGCCGTAATTTCTATTCAAATAATTCTTTTTTCGGACGTCTCGCCTTTTGAAATGTATTTCTGTTGATTGATTCACTGTCACCTATAATGGCATTCTTCGGTTTTTCTGAATCTTGTTCGAAAATTGTCTTTCTGAATCACTAAAGACTTCTCATTCTCTTTCACTCTCAGTAAATCCTTGCGTCTTTATAGAATTATCCTCTTGATTGGGGTCGAATGATGAACTGAGCGAATTTACATTAATGTGAAATTAATTTTTTTTTCTGATACATACATATATATATATATATATATATATATATATATATATATATATATATATATATATATATATATATATATATATATATATATATAAAATGTCATGTATATTTGTATATTTTAAACTCAAATTGCTTAATATATAAAGCGGTTTTTATCAACGTAAATCCCGGAGGGTGATAATGTGGTTAGAGTGATTAATATTTAGATTATGATAAAAGTATTTTAGAAAGAAAGTCTGGAGAATGTTAAAATCACACGATAAAGTAAAGTCATCAAAAGCCGGGGTAAAATAAAATGGCATCGTCGAGTAGATAAATCACATAAGAATTTCTGCAAAGACAAAACGAGGTCAATGAAAAACCAATAATTAATTGACAGTAATTTAAGGATGGAATTTGAATTTAAACGTGATATCACACGTCCTGAAATGACCAGTCACATCTGCGAAAGAACCTGAAAGAGAAAGAGGGGCAAACAAGAAGAGATATTGTAGCAGGATCAATATATACTCGTAGTAATGATAAAATATTGGCCATGTTACGTGCTAACAATACAACGTATTATCTTATTAGAAAGCAGAATAGATAAGACTGATAATGAAGACAATTATCATTATTTTCCTTCCATCTCTTTTTCGATATTTCATTCTTTTAATGATTTAAAAAAAAAATCTTTCTTTCGAGAGTGCGACAAAAAATTAATAATTCAGATACAAATAACGGGATTATATAGGGTTTAAAATAAAACCAATGCAAATTCAAAATTAGTTAAATATTGCCAACATTTTTACCTGTACATATAATTAAAAATATAAACTTTTTGGTATCTGTCTATAAGATCCCCATAGAAGAGAACATGACTAAAACTGTGTGTATCCCGTGCAGCTGAGGAAAGAAATATAAAGGAGAGACAGGTAAGGTAAGGCTTCAACAACACCAAAAAGCTGTAACACGAGGGGAAGTGGGAAAATCAGGCGTGGCTGACCACATATGGAGAGAGAAGGGAGATCACCACTCTATGTGTGATCAAGTTGAGATCATAGACAAAGAACATCATTTGAAAAATCGTAAACTTAAGGAATCAGCACATATGTTCGGCCACAAAAATCTCCTGAGCCGACCAAGTATAAAAATAAATACAATATAGGAACCAGTAACAAGGAGTGCCAGAGAAAATCGATAACAACAACAAAGTTGCAATATGAGCTCTGGTAAAATCATGGAAAAATTGCAATATGAGCACTGGCAAAAATTGTTGCTGAAGACATTAGGTTTATAATACCCAGAAATTCATACACAGATGTCCCCAGGGCCACATGGCACTGTGGATAAAAGCATTGGTTAGATCTAGTGACATGACCCAAAGAGTGTGTGTTCAATACCCGATTAAGGCAGTGGAAAACTTTCGGAAAATTAACAGGAGATAACTAATAACTGACATAGCACGTGGAACCAGATCAGTCTGCCCCAGTTCGACATTCCAGCCACATAAAGAAGGCTGGAACGTATAACGTCCAAAATGTTGTAATAAATATGGCGACAAAGATGAGGACAATAGTCCGAATAATGTAAATAGTGTACATAATACTTCATCTCAGAAATATAGACAGATACTGAAAGGCCGAAACGTTGTAATAAATATAGCGACAAAGATGAGGACAATAGTCCGAATAATGTAAATAGTGTACATAATAATTCATCTCAGAAATATAGACAGATACTAAAGGGCCGAAACGTTGTAATAAATATGGCGGCAAAGATGAGGACAATAGTCCAAATAATGTTAATAATAAAATGTTTGGTGTTTTTTCATAATATGACATACACCCAATTTGATTCATATATAGACATTTTTATCATATCGCATCCGTTGCTGGAGTTATGTCCTAGAAATGTTTTGATAAACTTCCCACACATTTGATATTATCAGAGTGAAATAAATACGTTTGTAGGTTAGTGACATCCTCACCTTAACAGGAAATTCATCGCAGCGGAGACATTTTGATAAAGACCTTCTGATGTATAATGATATTTCTCGTTTACATTCTGACATACAAACATCGGAAGTCATGTTTTTGGCGCTAACTTATCTGATAAATATTTTACTTTTTGCAATTTCTTTAGAGACAAGATAAGTGGGGTTGAATACGCTGAACGTATTGAACAGGTTTTCTGTAATAATTTGGGATAAAAAAAATGTTTCATCGCTAATTTTCCTCCAAAAACGATTGTGATGGTGGTGATTTCATACCGTCTAACAATTGTTAATAAAACACTAAATATTCAGGTTCATAACGTTTATTGTGTAAATCTAAGACGAAAAATGGAAGCGGACATCTTGGCTGTTAAACATATAGAACATAGAAATGAGTTTCTATTTTACACTTTATTAGATATTTACAGAATCTATATCTATGAAACGTACGTATAAAAGTATAAAATTATGTATAAAATATATGTAGACATAAGATTTTGCACAAAATGTTTACATTTCGGCATTAATTAACCCATAGAAGTGTTGATATACCGCTAAGCAAAAAACAAACAAAACGTTATTCGAAAAGTTACTGTATTATTTTGTAACTATTTTCCATTTTTTTTGTTTTTGTTTTTGTTTTGCGATTTAACTGAATTTCAAAGTAGATTATCCGATAGTTTCCAGCGTTGGCTTCGATAGTAGCATTAGTATTAAATTCTTGCATTTTCCTTTCTTCAAATATTTCAGGAGTCACTTCAATATTCTCAGCAACCGATTCCGTGTCGTTCATAATCTCGTTAAAATTTTCTCCTCATTCATTGTATTCTGAACATTCTTCGTGTGATTTACACCTGTGTTACTTCAAATATCATTGACATCTATAAAGGAATCGTTCAGCATCCACTCCATATAGGAGTTTGTATATTATATAGCAGTTCACCGTTCTTTTTTTGTTTGTTTGTTTTTGGTATTTTCCTATCTCTTAGTTTTTTGCTTCGATTCTGAAAGGAGTCTTTATGCTTTTACAGACCAGAAACATTGAAACCTTTAACACCGAAATCCTTTAACATGTGAAATGAATTGACCGAAAGCGACTGACAAAAAGAAATACGGACAGTTTCTGCACGCGTTTAGTTCTTCCAAAAACAAACTTGTAGGAATATTACAAAATCTTTATAAAAACAGCTTAATTGATTTAAAATGCCAGTCACATTCAATAAAACCCGTATAAAAAGAAACGTTTCTGTACAAATATACTATATTCACACACGCACACACACGCATACACGCACACACACACATATATACATATGTGTATATCTATTTCTATCTATCTATCTATCTATCTACACACACACACACATATATATATATATATATATATATGTGTGTGTGTGTAGAGAGAGAGAGAGAGAGAGGGTAAGTTATATAGATATGGATATATATGGGTGTAAATATATGTATGATAAAAACCTGTGTAAATAAATCTTCATTATCATTCTCAATGTTTATTGCTTTAGGCTAACTTGTCTATTGTAAATACCATTTACAAAGTTCAACACACGACTGGCACATAAAATTTACAAGAGCCTGTCTTCATGGAACACTCGAAACATCATTATTTTTAAAACTTTTTTTTATTTCTATTTTTTTTTATTTTGAAATCTGTTTAATATACTCTATTAAAGATAAAAGTTAAATATCCAAGTATTAATCCTCATGTCAAAAACTTCCTTGTGTTCGAATCTATTCTCGCAATCAAAATGACTGAATGCCATATCATACTGTTATTAAACCGTCCTCTTATCAAACAATCTAATCGATAGATGAATTTCATTACTATAGGGAGATGAAAAATAAGAGTTTACATAACTGTGTAAATTATACCTCTCCTAAATTATAATAATTGACTGATTTAAAATATATTTATGTATTTAAGATTCAACAGCTTATGAAAAAGTTGCCTATAAATACTTCAACATTGCTGTTAGGCAAAATGAAAAAGAAAGATATCAAAAAATGGTAAGAAAATCAGTCGTTATTGCGTGCGCAAGTATACATTAATTGTATCACGCACATAGACACACACATACATGATGTAATTTAAATGCTTACATTGAGAAGCGATAATGACACAACTTAGCAGAGGTAGGTGCCTTGTCAAGGTTGCTATGTTTCCAGTTGTTTGGGCAGAGTCAAAACAATCGTTTCTTGGTACTGCTAAAATCCAAGGGGACGCAAGTGTGTGACATCTGGCGAGAGAAAACAGTTGCCAGATAATACCAGATATTACTGTGCTATTAACTGCATCCCCGCCCCACCTTCCGGATTTTAAAAGCTCTTTTAAATTCAGACATTTTCTTTTTCCTAGACACAAGGCTATAAAACCAATTATTTCCTGCTATTTACCAATAGATAGAGGGAGAACAGATGGATCCATTCCATTCCCATGCAAGTAAATGAATCTAATGATCTAATGAATTTGACTGGAATTCAACCTTGGCTCTCCGATTCCTCAATCTGAGCTGCATTCCATTACTACATTGTGCCGCATATATATATATATATATATATATATATATATTATAAAGATATATGTAACTTTATAAATGTAGGAAGTGCACAGAGTGTGTTGGTGCTATTGAAAAAGTGCTCAATGTCATATATCAGAGCTAGAATTTATATATATATATCAATAAATATACATATATTCACACGCCATAAGCTTGACTCGGAGTTTCATGCCAAACACAATCTTCAGGTGCTGAGTTTGCACTGACAGTTACTTATATATAATTTGAAAATTTAAAGTTATGCTTTAATAACATAAAATGAAATAGGAATGTACATTCATACAATTCGATATGTATGTCTTTTGCCCTTCCATAACCGAGTGGCTAATAATGGCGCCTATATTTGAATTACGTATCTGTTAGTGATCAGGAATTTAATATCATCAAATAGGCACAAGCACCAGTATTTTTCCACCACGATCTTCTGTAGACTAAGAGAAAGAGACTAAGTATGTAATATTATTTGAATTCTGTTGCAGTGTGGTCTTAGATTGTTGTTCGACAGTAATGATACCGTGATATATAGAGATGACGGTGTCATTCTCCTGCAGAAAAATAACCCGGGCAATATAGACTGATTGAGAAAAGAACTTCTAAATTTTTTAATGTTCATGATCTAAACATTACCACCACCATCAATATAAAAGTGATTAAATTTCTAGATGAACCTTTAGAGCTGGTTACTCATAAGAATTACATAACAATAAATATGTTAGTAAAGATCGAAGCCACAATCACTTAATTTTAGATAATTTGCATAATTCAGTATCCACCAATTCCAGCAACAAAAATATTTAATAATATTAAATGAAAAATTAAAAATGCTTTGAAACTTAGCAATAATAAGTTAAAATTAAAGTATTTGGAAAAAGAACAAAGATGATAAGAAGAAACAAAAACACAGGAAACGCAAAATCATATGATTTAATCCACCTTTTAGGCATAATGACAAAACTAATGGCGGAAAAATTTTCATAAAATTAATTCATAAGCATTTTAATGATCATTCATCGGCATTAGAAAAAGACGTTGAACATAGATAATGTCAATATCACTTACAGTTGCACTAGTAACATCCATAGTTCTATATCATACACAACAAACTCATATTATGTAAACATATTTCCAAGAAAGAAAACGTAATTAATACATAAATGCAATTACCGAAAAAATGCAATTTGCCCTTTAAACGTGCAATGTGTGACCGATAATATTGTATATCGTGCGTGTATTCGTTCCGGTAGCGATGTTAAAATTTATTTTGGTTCTACTGTGAATCCTTGGAAGCTTCGCGTCTAACATCACCGTATGACATTGCCTAGTATTAAATATGGAAACAGCGCTGTTCTCTCTAATTAATTCACGCAATTGTAAAATTTCTGCAAAGTCCTTTCAATTAAATGGTGAATAATGGTAAGGGCTAAACCGTTTAATTGCAAATGGAATAAATGCCAACTGTTTTTAGCTGAAGAAATTATCTTACAACATTTAAATAACCCGGGTTTGCTAAATAAGAGAAATGAACTAATGGTCACGTGCAGACATAAAAATAAATAGCTACTTAAGCACGTAGACCCAGATTAGTTTTTCAATACTAACACGGTTTAGCTTTTATTGTAGGGGATTGCTTAGTATTTATTTATTCTTCTGATTGCTTATTAACTTATCTATTTACTATATATTACACATTATTGGATATTTCGGGTGGTTATGTGTTTTTAATATAGATTTGTTACTATATATGTTTTTATTTTTATATATTTTTGTGGATTCTTAAGGGTTTTTAAAAGATTTTATTAGTTATTATAATATTTTTTATATTTATTTCTTCTTATTATATTTTGTCTTTAATAATGTTACTAATTATATAATAAATTAGATTAAGCTATCTGTATTCCATTGTATAAATAATTAATTATTAATGGTTGATAACTCGCTACTCTAAAAAAATAATTCTTAATAAATTCTTATCTTTTATGTTCATATGTTAAAACCGGTTATTATAGTTGCTAGATTTAATATCATGTGAAATGTAATTATATTTAGGTTTAAAAAAACAAAAAAAACTATATCCCAATATAGTTAGTGTTTAACCACGCCAACATTAAATTATATATAAGTAACGGCCAGTCGTCGGTCAGCAACTGAAGATTGCGTTTGGCATGAAATTCCGAGTAGTGCTAACAGTGTAGGATAATATGTATATTTTCTATATATATATATATATATATATATATATATATATATATATATATATATATATTGAGAGAGAGAGAGAGAGAGAGAGAGAAGCTATCGGATATTTAGACACACTGATGAGCTGTCATACATGGAAACAGCCTGTGTGTGGTTGACAATATATTTATATATATATATATATATTTATATATATATATATACAGAGTGTGTTGAAACAAAATGGCTATTTTTGTAGTGATTTTATAACATACTTATGTTATAATTTTTTTTTTTATAAAAATAATTATATATATATATATATATATATATATATAGTTATCTCATGTTGGGATATCTTTGTTATAGACAAACATGAATGTTATTTACTTACAATGAATGGTCAGTTGTTTCGTATTGATCGTCGCCTTTACTACCTCGGCTGGTATTATTTGAATTTTCTTTCTCAGTTTAGCATCAATGCATATGTTATATCATATTCTTTTAAGTTTACATCGGGCGATAATAAATATATGCGGCTTATTTAGAAAAAAATCATCGCCTTGGTTTTGTATTGTTTTCAAAACCTTTTGTTCATATTCTCTTCTGGGTTTCCCGCATTTCGGAACACAATTTATGTTTCAGAATTATGCACAATAATTTGCTAGAAAACATTGACATCCTGCAATACTAAATTCGTACTATATCCTCTTTACTACAATGTAATTAAAATCCCCTTTCTAATAAGCCATCTTTTAATATATCCACTATAGTATGACATGTCTACTATTAAATTTCCTCTGGCATATTATAAAACTTTCGCTATGATATATATTACTACATCCACATTATCATGACATACATTATTATGTCAACTTTTCCGTGACTATTTTTACTTTTTACTTTAACTATCACCTAGTTTTAATATATCTTATTTGCAATCATATATTTTTGCTATAACCTTTTCAAAATGACACAATTTAACTATTATATTATATACTTATTTTCTATATTTAACCTTTACTAAGATATATTTTTATTATGTTCAATTTATTAAAAATTATTTTGCTATCTTCACTTTGCTATGACCTATATTACGTTGTACTCTTTCGGATTTTACATGTGTCCTCTTTATTTTGATATATTCTCCCTATGTTGTCTATTAAAATTGTTGTATCACAAGCTGTTCCGATGTACACTAATAATGAAAATAAAAGACAAATGTATTTTAATGTATAAATAAACAACCTTCATTCATTCACTGTAATGATTGCATAGATTGAAAGAATGAATTCGAGCTGCGTGTCAGCTTGTCACCATGTTCAATTCAGAAGTGGCGTATTCGTCTTCACAGACAAGGGAAGTAACTCAATCTTAGTTATCATCCTTTATATTTGTAGACAGAAGGAAATTAGCTTCTAACACAAATTGTATAATTTTACGATATCCTGTTGGCTATTAAATATATTTAAGATGGCTACTTTACAATTAAATAAAGATAGCATGTTTTCTATCATATATTTTGAATATGTCTTCTTTTCTGTGACATGTTTTTACTGTATTCTCGTCTATATTTTAAGTCCTCTTTAATGTGAGATTTTCTTCTGATAAGTCCTCTTTTCAAATGATATATATCCTGTTTTATCTCACATATTGTGAATATTTCCTCTTTAATATGACATTTTACGGAGCATTTTTAGATGACATAATTTTACTATATCTTGTTTTCATTAAAATTACATATTTCTATATTCCGTTTTGTATGTCCTGTTTGCTTTGTCACTTTCACTATGTCCTCTTTATTATAACATATTTTTATATGTTCTGTTTACTACAATATATTTCTAATGTCAACTCCTTAAGCGGACTTATTGGAAGTTTATACGCAATCTTTTAAAGCGATTGTAGTAAATCCACGTATAAACAACTGATAAAACTGATGACGAATAAGAGATTTGCCTATCATTTTTTGTCCAACATATGAAGTTGTTCAGTTCTTTAATTGTCGTCTAGTTTATAGGTCGGGAAATCAGTATATATTCCAAATGATGCTACTCATGTAACTCGAGTATATATTCCAAATGATGCTACTCATGTTCTCTTTAAACCGCTGTCCCTCTACTCATTTCTTTACTAGAATCTATGCTCCATTTGCTTCACTTGTCTTCATAACGACCTCGCCTTTGGCATATCACGAATATACCGGAGAAAACTGCAATTGGCCAGGAATATTCCCTATTATCAATGCTATTTATTTCAGTACTGCATTCCCCGTGTTATTTGAAGATAACAACCACCTTATATATGAAAGGTAAATTCAATTTGGAAAGGGCTGCATTCATGCGCTATGGTGCCAAACTTAAAATGCTTCAAATGTCGTCTTTAATATTAACGACACTTGATGTGATGTAAGTAATGTTAACTTCGGATATACTCGCTTGATTGCCATGCATCATAGGTGCATACAACATTTTATGTAAAAGCCTAAAGTTTCTTGTACTAGTCAGAATAATAGACAGAGAATGCAAATCATTATTCGTTGACTGAGAAGCCAGATTAAATCTAGTGTAGTATTGAGGACGAGAAAGAGAGAGAGAAAGCCAGATAGGTAGGGTGTTAAACAAAACATTAGATCATTTCATAACTTTCGACCACGTGCGAAGTTAAAGAATAATGATTTAAACACAAATGCGGAATTAAATGGATATGGATATGTTTTTGCCTTCTTTGATCAAATACATCCCAGTACCGACTGGTGTGGCTTTTCCATATGATTTAGTTCTTTCTATAAACAGCTATTCTTACCTGATATGAAATATATCTGATTTGATAACGCTTTTCATTTCAAAACCTGCATCAGCCAGAGGACCAAGATTTTTTATTTTAAGTCTGAACATTTCGTCTTCTTATCCTGAAATGCTTAAATCTAAAAAAAATGCGAAAGAAGCTTGTTAATACTTTTTACTGTTCCAATATATATATATATATATATATATATATATATATATATATATATAAGCATTTCACACCAAACAAGGCGGGAAGGCACTAGCACGCAAGGGGTTACAGAAGATTTGGAGTGATAGAGGAAAGAATGGAGAGAAGGATAGTGGATAGATCAAGGCAACTGGAGATGTCGATTGACGTTACATTTGAATAGTTGGAGATTATAGCTATCAGGGGAACAGGAAAAGGGGAGAGCGTTTCACAGGCTAGAGGTGCGAGATATGAAGCTATTGGAGTAGAAGATACGGCTATATTTAACAGTTTCAACTGGGAAAGGGTGAAAGCGGGATGCCAGCCTCGTAGAAGTCTGGGAACCAGCGAAAGCAGCTCATCGGAGCAATTACCAAGAAAATATTTGTAAAAGAGACAGAGAGAGGCGACGGCACGTCTGCGAGAGAGCGACTGCAGAAGAGATGCCAGATCAGGGCCAGTTACATTGCATATCCGTCTCTGGAACTTATAACGAACCCCGAGGTAAACAGAAGGGTCTCCAGACCATATATGGCAGCAATACTCGATGCAAGGGCGAATGGTTGATTTGTAGATTTGAAGGATCGATTCCAGGGAGAAAAATTTCCTGGCGCGGCACAAGGAGCCAACTTTCCTTGCGGTGGACGAAGCAATTTACTTAATGTATTTGCTCCATCTCAGGTCAGCAACTAATGTGAGACCGAGCAGCCGCCAATTGAGGGGAAAGGGAAGGATCTCTGTGGTGATTAATTGAGAGCAGTTTTGTTTTTGAGGCGTTAAAGTTAACCAGCCAATTCCTGCCTCAGTTCACAACCGATTGGAGGTCCTTTATCTGTGTGTGTGTCTGTGTGTGTGTGTTTGCGCGCGTGTGTGTATGAATATATCATCATAATCATCATCACCTAGAATTTTGTTATCGTATGGGGGATCCTTTCATGATGTTCTTGCACAAGCTGTCGTGCCCTTTAAAGGGTCCATATTGTGCTATTTTTCACCGTTTGACAGTGGTGAGAAGAGTTTCTTGGTGACCCATAAAACTTTCAATCCTTTTCTGCACAAACTCCTTGGTTTATATATATATATATATATATATATATATATATATTCCGATCACAAATCGACGAAACAGCCGTGGGGACACTGCTACTTTGTAACGTGATTTTTCACATTTATTACCTTCTGCTAATTCCTCTCTTGTTATCATATTTCGATGCCGTGGAACATAAAAACTCCAAAAATGACTTTGTTGTTAAGTCACGTTGCTGAATTAACGAGTGATGCTTCGAAAATAATGTTTTTCTATTGCCCAAGAAATCAAAACAAATAGAAGGAAGACAATAACACCGGTCAATAATACATATTGCCACTTCCAAAGCTATGTTTTCCCAACATAGTTGTCAATAATGTTTATGCATTTTCGACAGCCAAAAGAAAATATTTATATTTTATGTGTTGAAAACTGTACAACGTCAAGCAGGACATGGTTAGTCACACATACCCTTGTTGTATCGGTTGAAAAATGACCTACTGCCTAATCGTGCTCATATCAGTAAACGTTCAGCAAGCGTTAATAAATTTCAAATGGTTATATATTTGCCTCGTCGTGGTACACTGATACACTTTTTTTAGAATTCGCTTTCATATCAGACGCCATTTTGCCTGATTGCATTTTAGAAAATATACAGGTTATTGTTAGGAATACTCAAAATTTACTGACATTCATTCATAATATGCTTCCGACATATTTATCTAATATGAAACATTTTTCGTAGGGTGGGACGCTCCTATTAATAAATGCAATGTGTCACGTTGATTTCAAAATCCCTTAGCTGGAGTACGTGCCAAAATTGAAGAAGTTTGTGCATTGATAACTCTTGTTAAACGTGGAAAATTGGAAATACCTCTGGAAGATTCTCCTCTAAATACTAGACACATTTTCAAATCCTCGTAATTGGAATGTAAATATTCCACAACGAAAGAAGAAAACGAAGTATCGCTTCAAGCACATATTTATCAAGAAACCTATTTTTCATATGTCTCTTTTAATGTCTGCAAATGAATTATTGTTCCGTTTGAATTTCTGGGATGGTAATTTATCATTATTTAAATTATTTACTAATGCCATCAACTTCTTTAATCACAAGGTTTCAAGTATTTGTCTATCTGACCTTCTTCAGGTGTCTATCGATCCAGGTTATCTTCAGGGAATCTCGAACAGAACTCTATATTTGATATAGAAATTAGATTTTTCCACTCTCAGTGGAACTGATATCTCGTCTTCTTTTTTAGTCCAACTCAGTTATTCCTTGTCTTGTCAATATTGAATCCAGTGTGTCTCTACTAACTTTTGGTAGAATGAGTTCAATCTCAAGATGGGGCTCTACGTAGTTAGTCTCATAAGAAACAGATCAAGCAATAACGGAGCAGTATTAAAAAATACAAGATGAGGTATATACAGACAGGGACAACTGAATAATAATCAACAAGCTTAGATTGAATAATGTGTTATAATTTGAAATATACTTGAGAGACTTTTCAGATCGATAGACCCGCGCAGAAAATTGAAGAGCCGAATCTTGGAATGGCTTTAATAACAACAAAGACGTGGACATGTGTCCGAATTTAAACAACATGTAAATAATGATAATTGTTCACTTCACTTTTGATGATCTGCGAGAAATACGATATGTTTTCCATAATTTAGTTGGACAATGTATCACAGGATTGTTGCAAAGATTTTAATCTAGAGCTATCACTGATATTTGTAATATCCTATAATATTCTATAACACTATAAATTATTCTTATTTCTTTTCTTAGATTTACTCCCTTCATTTTCTTTGCTTTATTGGTGGAATGAACTGAAAATGTGACGGCGATGATTTTTATCTCGAAAAAGTAAATTCAATACAAAATTTAGGAGTGCTATCTGCCGTATCCGCTCAAAAGAAAAAAGCAAAAAAAAACAAAAACTAAAAGAACAATCAGCAAGACTTTTTGCTAAATTTTATCGAATGCGAAGTCCAAGTGTCTCTCAAGCTAGAGGGTTACTTAAAGAGGAATATAATATGAACGCAAGAGGAAGTGGTACGTAAAGATTACGAGGATATGGTGTAGGGATTGACACTAGACTTAAAGTACTTTATTTTTTCATATCCTGGGAAACATATTAGCAGTAGTCGATCTCGCAAACGAGCGGTTCTTTGGAAAAAGCTTTTGGGACGGAATGACATTCTTCCCAAAAGTCATCACAGGATATGAAGTTGATTCAGTCCTTTGGACGTAGCAGGATAGATCTTGAACATAAATGTCTGAGCTGATGGCAAGAAAAAATGTGAATATTATCCATAGACGTATCGATAGGACAGTGATATTATTGAGAAAATGAAGATGTTTTTGAAATAGTAATATCATCTACACAGCATCCGATGAAATTTTTAAATAATGCTTTCTAATATAACAATGCTTCAAGTCAGCCACCATGACAATAGCTGAAAATATGTCTGTTTGTGTCACGTCTTCTTCTTTGCTATAAATCTGCAATGAGGGCAGTGATATTATTGAGAAAATGAAGATGTTTTTGAAATAGTAATATCATCTACACAGCATCCGATGAAATTTTTAAATAATGCTTTCTAATATAACAATGCTTCAAGTCAGCCACCATGACAATAGCTGAAAATATGTCTGTTTGTGTCACGTCTTCTTCTTTTGCTATAAATCTGCAATGAGGGCAGTGATATTATTGAGAAAATGAAGATGTTTTTGAAATAGTAATATCATCTACACAGCATCCGATGAAATTTTTAAATAATGCTTTCTAATATAACAATGCTTCAAGTCAGCCACCATGACAATAGCTGAAAATATGTCTGTTTGTGTCACGTCTTCTTCTTTGCTATAAATCTGCAATGAGGGCAGTGATATTATTGAGAAAATGAAGATGTTTTTGAAATAGTAATATCATCTACACAGCATCCGATGAAATTTTTAAATAATGCTTTCTAATATAACAATGCTTCAAGTCAGCCACCATGACAATAGCTGAAAATATGTCTGTTTGTGTCACGTCTTCTTCTTTGCTATAAATCTGCAATGAGGGCAGTGATATTATTGAGAAAATGAAGATGTTTTTGAAATAGTAATATCATCTACACAGCATCCGATGAAATTTTTTAAATAATGCTTTCTAATATAACAATGCTTCAAGTCAACCACCATGACAATAGCTGAAAATATGTCTGTTTGTGTCACGTCTTCTTCTTTGCTATAAATCTGCAATGATAAAAACTAGTCGATGAAGATAAAGTCAAATGTCACCAAAAAGATAAAAGAGTTGTCGACTCGAATTGTTAGCTTTATTTACCATTTATATATAAAGTTGAATTGCAATGACATCGGGAATAAGTGATTTAGAAGTAAAACGATAAAATCTGACATTGCTAGACTGAAATTGGACAGTGACGACTGTTCAGTTTGTTATACGTTCAAGGGTAATGGAAGATGAAAACAGATGAAGTTGCAAATATCAGCAGTCGGTAATATATAACAGATAAGATTTAAAAAGATCGAACGATACAAGAAAGACGAATGTAGTAAGACGCGATCAACGTTAGATGACGAACATCACTAAAGCATTCTTTTTTAATAATTTTAATATTTTTTTCTTCAGATCTTGACTATTGCTTGTATTGTGAAAGAATCTGTAAATGAGTTGCAGAAATATATTTTGACGTTTAATAAGTAGAAGAAAATGCATTTCCATGCAAGTAAAATCGTAGAATTCATAGAATTCTCGGGTTATTTTTAATCATTCACCCCAAGCAAGGCGATAATTCCACTAAGGTGCAAGTTGCTACTGGGTGGGAAAGAGAATGAAAAGACTTTAGGAAGTACGGGGACACTAATCCTAAATAAAGAAAACTGAATAAACCTTTACTCCTGTTCAAAATACGGGAGGGGTGTGTAAACCGGATAATTAAAAAAAAAAAAAAAGAAAGATAATTAGTAAAAAAAAATTCTTTGCTCGGGCGTAGATGTTAGCGGTACAGGGTTGAAATAGGGTTAAGAAGGAACCGAAAGCCTAATTATGAACAGGAAAAAAAGAATAAACCTCTACACCTGTTCAAAGGACCGGAGATGTGGGTGAATCGGACGAAAGGTGAACCTATCAACTCCAATGAATCTGTATAAAATAACTTATTTAGTACAAATTTATGCTTAATTTTATATTTTACTTTTTTTTCCTTGCCTTAAAATCACCTCGTCGTTCCAAGTGGGGTTGCATCAGATCTATACGTATTTGCGTATATTTGCTTATAATCTGACTTCGTTTAAACAAATGTGTCAATAAATAAAAGATAGAAGAAAAAATAATGAAGGAGTTCGCATGATAAGGAATAAGGTAAGAAATTCTCTGGAAAAGGAATAAGGTAAGTAACTGGCTGGGAAAATAATGATTTGGTAGCTATTTTTGGCAACCTCAGAATTACGTTTATAGTAGAATCGATTTTATAAAACGAGAATTTTCACAACTTATTATAACAACTTTTGCTCTATTTTTCAATTTTTATTATAATACTCAATATTGCTTTGCAATATATATATATATATATATATATATATATATATATATGTGTGTGTGTATGTATATATATGTATATATATATATATGAATGTATATATATATATGAATGTATATATATATGTATATATATATATATGTATGTATATATGTATGTATGTGTACATATATATATATATATATATATACAGCAGGAAGAAACAGCACCAAATCAGAATTGAAGAAATAATTATCCGTAAGACTTTACACCATTATCTCACGAGTTCATCTTTCCAAGGGATCATGACGATGAAAATGTTAAAACGGAACAATCCACTATGATTGCAACGTCGAAACAAAAAGGTGAAGTCAAATTAATGATTAAATAAATAATTAATTATTTTTCTGAATCGTTTCATTCAAACAAGGCGTTAATGCCACTAAGTCGCAATATTTATTTAGTGGAACAGAAATGAGAAGGATAATAGAAAAACAGGTTTCCTGGAGAACAAATATAGAGATTTATGTTGTATTTAATGATCAGAAGACTGAAAGTAGTTGAGAAACAAGAAACTAGAAGCGAATTTCAGAGACAAGAAGTGCGGAAAAAAAAACTATTTGAAAAGAATTTGCGCTTACAACCTATAGTTATATCAATATTAAATCGATGGGATAGAGTAGCCAATTTGGTAGTTCGCTTAAATTCACATGGTCGACGTACCCAGTACGTGAGCTCATTAGAAAAAGTATTTAAAAATAAATTCCAAAGCATCTGTAATGTTATTATTCCTGATCAGGCATCTCTGCTTCAACCACTTTCCTAATAGCGTAATGCAGCTTCGCTGTGCTTGTTCTCGAAATGCATTCATGATAACTATTCTGATGCACTTTCCTCTATGGTACCTGGTCTTTATGGATTTCAGCATTGTACTAGATTAGCGTCAAAATCTCTTTATGTTTGCCGTTGAAATATCCGGATATAACCGTAAGTTCTATGCTAACAGTTTCTTCTATCACATTTCTCACTTGCGAAACTTTTTTCCGGCTTCTTGCTTCCATGTCAACATTGATCTTCAAAAATTTAAAGGCAATGCCAATTGTTATTTTATATTTTCTTAATTTTTATTCTTTCTTGTATTCTCTTCTTAATAGTAGTTTTTTCTCATATTCTCTTAAATTCGGTAACCCATTGCATCCTAGTGACTTTATTGCCTTGCCTGGGATGAAATGATTAATAAGGGAAAATGAGGAAACGACTTCCATGAAAATATTTATGGAAAAAAAAAACACAGGATAGCCCCAGCTTGGTGGTTGGAAAGTAGCTGAAGTCGAGATGCCAGGTCAGGATACATAACATTGCATACACTTCTTCATTCTGTAATATTATCAACCCTGACCTATTATTAAATAATACGAGTGAAAAGGAAAGTGTTTAGTCGCGGTAGATATTTCTCGTCATCCGATTGAACTCTGATAAGAAAAGAAGAATAAACAGTTTTAACTGCTTTTTTTTGCTGAGAGTGTTCTCTTTTGATATTAGCAATTTAAGATAATGTTATATTTGCTACCCCACTTATTTGGTTATTTTTCTTCTTTTTCAATATGTCATTCTTATCGATTTGAAAACTACGGCAGTTAAAAAACCACATGAAACATTTAAATAAAGGTAGTGATTAATTAATAAGAATATATATATTTGTTTAAAAAGTATCTGTCTATATTTCTTAGATGAAATATTATGTGCATTATTTACATTATTCGAACTATTGTCCTCATCTTTGTCACCATATTTATTACAACGCTTCGGCGAAAAAACAACAAAAGTTGAAATATGAGCTCTGGTAAAAACATGATATGATAACAGCAAAAAATTGTTATATGAGCACTAGTAAAAATGGTTGCTGAAGACATTAGGTTTATTATACCCAGAAATTCCTCCTCGAGGACACATGGCACAGTGGATAAAGACGTTGTTGAGATTCAGTGCCAAGATCCAAAGATGGTGAGTTCAATACCCGATTAAGGCAGCGGAAATTAACAGGAGGTAACTGATAACTGGCATCCATTAAACATGGCACGTGAAACTAGAACAGTCTACCCCAGTGAGCGAAATAAAGGGTTCACTTCGACATTCCAACCACATAAAGAAGGCCGAAACGTTGTAATAAATATGGCGACATATGTTTAAAAAGCTATAATATTTTAGGTCAGTAATGTTAATGTATATGGTATATCCTCAGCGGCAGTAACTTTACTCAGGTGAACTGGGATGCGTAATTGTACTGGTCCGCCTACATCCAACTCTCACTGAATTGGCCTGCGAACTAAACTGTATGAGCGTATTAAGAAGGGTTTCCCGACAGGACAGGTGAATGGGAACGCCTCTTCTAAACCCACCGGTGCCAAATGGCCATCGGCCATTTGCCCGCCTGGGTCTAGAAGCTGCCCCTATTTACCAGTGGGCGGAAGAACATCTGAGAGGAGGGACGTGGCAAACTCCACATCCACCGGTGCAAAAAGAACTATTTTGCCTTAAATGTCAACATGAACCAAAACAGAAATATGGGGAGTGGTGGCCACTACGTTGGTAAATGCATGAAGTGAATAAATCAATGCATGAACGTTCATGATAAAACAATAGTTGCGAAATTGTTTCATGTTGAAAGCAACACTGTTATAGAGTTATGAAAGAAATTTTGAATGAAAATAAAGGTTGAAAATTAGGTCAAAAAACAAAATGGAAAACTAAAAATAACATTTTCTTCAAAACTAAAAGGCAATAAAAAAAATCCAGGTTAATTGGCTGGAGTTGCATTTTTCTAATGTTGTCTGTTGGCGGCATTAGAAATATGCACGATTTTCCCATCTAGACATTTCCCCTGACACACTAATCTATCTGTCCTCATTTAGCATTCTGCCACTGAAAGTTAAGCATATAAAATATTTAAAGAAAACATGGGAAAATATAATTTTTAAATAGGATATAATTTGAAATAGTAAATGTAAAACAAGCATAAGGTAATTAAGGAAACCTGCGAAAACCGGTCGACCCTTTCCCGCTTAATATAAACCGACACTATAGAGGGACAGCCGAAAGGAAGGCGTGCAATAGACGCTTTCATGTCTCTGGGTGTGTGTCTGTGATGATACAGCCTACAAAATTAAATAATCGCTCTAAAATCCAAAAGAGTAAAATCAAGGCTAAATCGCATTTTCAAGTATTTTAGCGACTATATATATATATATATATATATATATATATATATATATTTTCAGTCCTTCCGGGCTTCTTTCTATAGAATTCTATCGAGACATTGGAATGAAAACCGGTTAATTTTTGGGACTTTTTTCTTGTTTGAACGCGTAATTTTTTTTGAGTAAATGACGCCTCCACGAGAACTGAAAAAGTATTTGCTATTTTATGAAAAAGTCGTGATTCACGCAGAATTCAGGCCCACTTAATGACGTGTCACTGATGACTGATTAACCCCAAGTTGGCGGGACATGTCTGCTTACGCATGTGCAATAGTTCCCTCCTACTGGTTACCAGTTTGATTGAGATGCGCGAAAGTTCCTGGAAATATTCAATGGGCTGGATAATTTTCGAACACATCTTGTATATTCTCATTTTTATTCAGGCTACATCATATTTATTCGGATTTACTATAAACGCAGATACATTAGAAATGTAAAATACTAAGACTTGTTTCGACTAGGAATTGTTTTAACAGAGAACAAAATGTGTGAAACGGAAATTCGAAGGCGTATTGGAATAGCCATGGAAGCATTCCAAAAGCTAAGTAGTTTACTAAGAAATAGAAAAAAAATTCTATAAACAAGGAAAATAGTACTAAAATGCCACGTGATATCTGTTCTCTTGTATAACAGTGAGTGCTGGATGATCTCCTCAAAGATCAAGAGGAAACTTGAAACAACAGAAATGTGGCTCTACAGAAGGATACCATGAACCGAACATGTGAGCAACGTCAAAATTTTGGAAAGACAAAGGAAATTATTACTTAGCATCAGGAAGAGACAGTTAAAGTTTCTGGGGCACATAATGAGGAAAGAGGGTTTGGAAAGTCTGATCCTCACGGGACAGATAGAAGTCAAGTTGGATAGAGGAAAACAACAAAAAACATACATAAAAAACTTCTGTGAATGGATGACAGAACATGGTTTAAAAGAAATAAACGAAAGACGACATTTATTAAGTTGATACAAGGGATAGGAAGTTGTGGAGAGTCATGATGGTCTACATCCTGAGAGGAAACGGCTCATAAAAAAGAAGTGTAACATTTGGGAAACGAAATAATTGAACGTTTTCTTACTTGTTATCTTCATTGTTTAAACACATATTCTGTTAACGTAGAAAATCGATTTGGCTTTTGCTTTACGGTTTCCATGGTAGTCGTAGTAAAAGTCGGAGAGTTTGTTGTAATAAAATACGACAGAAAATAAAGATTCAGTTGCTGAAGACGATGATCATAAAATATAGGAAAATAATTAGAATACAAACGTTAACGGTTAATAGCTAGAAACATGCTCCAAAAAGAAAAAAAAGACATGGTTCGGAATATGAAACTGCTAACTACAGCGACAACCGATCATAGCGGAACGTTTCTTTTGAAGTCGATTTTTTTAGAACTCATTTCGATGTTCTGACTTGGCTGAGAATGAAATACATTCCTACACTGAAGACTAAAATAGAAAAGAAGAAACCTAATTATTTTAACTCGCAGGTCGATATTTCAAGGAATATATATCGCAAAAGTTAAATAATGTTTAAATATATAAATAACATTTTCGCATACTTGTTTAAGTGTGACATTTTTTCACTAAGCAAGACCAGCAAGGAATAAAGAGACAGGGGTTATAAATGAATAGAATCAATGTGAATCTGATGAGAGAATCACCTACAGAGAAGCAGTTATAATAAAGGATTAGCTATGTTTAAAATTTAACGGCATAAATTTTACAAAGCAATTAAAATCAAATTATAATATAGTCAAGTTTTGCAATAATACAACTAGATGAATTGTAATTAAATATGATTACAACTGTATCAACATGAGGCTGGCAATGGTTAACAACACTCTAACTACATGGCTGATCCAGGTAGTTGATTACCGAAAGAGATAGTTAAAAGTATATAATGGCTGACACGAAACTTAAAGGAGTTAAGATTGTACAAATCGATCCAGTGGCCTCTTGGTTAAAACGTTCTGATGATGAGACCCGGGTTCGAATCTTGGCATGTACCAGTAATCAGGAAGGTGACTTCTTGATGCTATCGGTTGTGGACTCTATCCATGAGTGCGTCGCTTTTGTGAAATGTCTGAAAACCAAAGCACCGGTTGACCCAAGATATTTGAGTAGACAGAACTATTTGGGAGTCATCAATGTTTATGTTAACACGAATTCATAAGTCATTGTGACTGAGTATCTGCTCTTACTGGTCTTTTTCAGACGATCACGGCAGTTAATGCGCTCTCTACAAGAAACTGTAACTAATGTCTGCTCATGATCATTGCAGAATAAATCACAGGTGGCCTCTGTGAGTGCTAAACAAACAAAAATTTGCAACGGGAATAAAGTAGCCGACCTAATAGGCAGGCATTTTCGAATACGACGCATTGGCTGGAAAGTTCTGAACTAGTGTATCTAAGAGTACAGCTACTTTGAACATTTGACATGAAAATCGCGATAGTATAGCGAGAGTCTACATAAAATCCGTCCATAGGTAAGGGGTTAGAGGATGGAAAATAATTAAGCACTCACAAGGTATGAAAAATGCTTGAAGCAGCCCAGATAATGTAGCGATACACCACTTTTTGCTATGATTCATAAGTACGTCATTAGCGGAAGTTTTAGAAAATATTATTCAATTATATTGAAGTTATTATTAATATATTTTCTTTCTACTCATTAAAAAAAAACAGTCGTGCAAGGGTGTAAGCAAACTCAAGGAATAATGGGTGCAAAAATCAATGCCAAATGTAACAACTCTATACTCTTCAAGAACCTGTACTCAAGTATTTCTCAACCAAGTCGTATACACTAAGTATAACAATATATTTTTTGGTTTCTTTTTTGTTTTGTTTTTTAACGCCGTCCAAGTTATTCTACTTAAGTGATTAGGGGGAGCTTCATTTTAGCGAGACGATTGAATCCATTCGGAAGATTTCTTCGGTTTGAATGTACGTCACTCTTTTCAGAATGAAAATAGAATTGGGCTAGATTTGGAAAAAGACGATGCAAAGCGTATTGTATAATTATGTATGTGTCTGTGAAAGCCAGTCTATAAAAATAGTCATGTGCTTGTGTGTAAATACACATGTTTACGTTCAACTTTGATGTGAATTGCAATGTGAATGGCAATGTACAATTAACAATGGAACTTGAGGGTCTAAAAGAGTGAGCAAGCAGAATTGAACTGAGAAAAAATGCAGAAAGTAGAAAACTAAACTGAAATGAAGACATTGGCAAAGCTCTGGATATTGTTTACCATATATTTTGTCAGTAACAATCTTAAGCAGACGGATGCATATCTTTTTATCTCTCTCACTCCCTTTCTCTCTCTCTTTCTTTCTCTCTTTATATATATATATATATATATATATATATATATATATAGCGAGGACATAGAAACATAAATACTGCAAACTGACATGAATATACATACATATATATATATATATATATATATATATATATATATATATATATATATATATATATATATATATATATACATATATATATATATACATATATATATATATATATATATATATATATATATATATATATATATATATATATATATATATATATACATATATATATATATATATATATACATATATATATATATATATATATATATATATATATATATATATATATATATATATACATATATATATATATATATATATATACATATATATATATATATATATATATATATATACATATATATATATATATATACATATATATATATATATATACATATATATATATATATATATATATATATATATATATATATATATATATATATACACATATATATATATATATATATATATATATATATATATATATATATATATATATATATATATATATATATATATATATATATATATATATATATATATATATATATATACATATATATATATATATATATATATATACATATATATATATATGTACACATATATATATATATATATACATATATATATATATATACATACATATATATACATATATATATATATATATATATATATATATATATATACACACACATATATATATATATATATATATATACACATATATATATACATACACACATATATATATATATATGTATGCATATTATGGTTGCATATTTATCTTTTATGTATGTTCCGTTGAATATGGCAGGCAAGGAATTTCTTTTAAGTTTTTATTCACTATTCCTAGCGTCCTAACAATTTTGTTCTTGAAGGTTAATAGCGTAAGGGAATGTCCATAGTTTTTATTGTCTCGGGCGATTTGGGCTAATTCTTTAACCACATGCAAGTGAGGATAAGTAAAAAAAAAGTTTAATGCATTTTGATGTTTCCTGTATTTATCTTTTGTGAGAGCTGTAATATTTTCATTCTTGGTGGAGTTCGCTTTTTCAGTTTCCAATTAAACCTAAAACGATTTGGCTACGTTCGAAAGAAGTACAATTTAGGTTGGGTCTGATTCTTTTTATTAAGATTGCTTCTTATATTTTAAAACGTTTTATGAGTGAATAAAAATAATTGCAAAATATTCCTTGACTATATGTAGCAATATGAGTTAGCTGTTTTGTTACATTGAAAAACAGGGGAACCTATGGCAAAACTGGTTACGGGACATTTACTTCCGACCAATGATTATCTGTAAGTGGAGTCAATCACAAAGTACAGAGCAAGAGGCTCAGACAGAGAGAAAGTCACGGAAGGAAGTTAAATCTTTAGACGAGATGACTAGAAAAAGAGAATTTTTCTTTGTGCATCCCACGAAAATGCAGACAGAAGAAACTTCTGATCACTTCTTCGCTCTTTAATAGCGGTAGGATACGACACAAGAATAAAATCCCGTTTACTGCTAGAAATTGTTTACTTCTTCACTTATGTGTAACAATCTAGCTGAAGAGTAACATTTAAGCTACTGGAAAAAATATACTCTGACAACTAACCTTGTCTCTGGTCTGAGCTGCTACTCAGCACCGCAGAAATATTGACACCTGGAACAGCGTCAAACTTCGATTCGCTGGTACCTCTGGAAAAGCGACCAAGGAAAAATCCCAGGAGACTGAGGAAAAGGGGAAATCCCAGTAAGTAACATTTTGATTTCTTGTAATTTTTCTCGCTTCTCTTTTTGATAGATCCACAAATGTTTGCAAATGTACTCTAACGCGTAACGAAAATAAAGTAAATTAAAATTTTAAGTGCGTCCCGGAAATGATCCGTTAACTACGATCTGTCTTTCGGATATCACAAGATTCAATAGCCAGAAAGATAATATATCAACGAAATACCGGTGGAAAGACCTTCATAGCGCATCAGCTGTGTCGGGAAATGTCTAAGCCCAGATGCAACCTTCGATGTGTTGAGGGCACTGATGGGCCAGTGCTACGCAGAAAAATTTAGATCATATGAAGGCCAATTGAGTAAACCTTAGATGCCATTATCCCAACTTAACGTTCTGTTGACGTAAATCTTCGTTTCCCATTGGAGGATATCTATAGAATTGGAGATAATGGAACTGTGCCCGTTGAAATAGATTTTAAATTATCCCTATCTCCTCCTTCCCTTTGTAATTTCGACCATATCTGTCATACTCCTCCTCTCCTTCTCTCTATCAAATTAAATCAACTTAAAACGACACCTGAAATGTGTTTAAAAACAATACTTAAAATTTAGAACATTTTTTCACTCTTGAAAGTGTGATCTGATGATCCAGTTAAAAATGACATACCTGGGGAAATAAATTATAATCAATGGACCCTTATGCTTGTCTTTTTCTAATTAAATTGACTTAATAAATGCTCTGTTTTGACATTGAGCTCTGTGGATTACATCCTTCTTGGGATTCTCCATACGCATTACCAAACTTTTCATTATCTACCTTCCAACCTACCTACTTACCGACTTATATATATATATATATATATATATATATATATATATATATACACCGAGAAAAACGCAATTTGCACTATGCACACAACTAGTTATGTTGACTAACCACTGTGGTTTAACGATATATGAATGAACGCTAACATCACTAAAAGAAATCTGACAAGACACATTTTGGGGAGAAGAAGCAAAAAACATTTGGGTTTGTAAGAAGGTCGGATGATCCAATGTATCAGTCGAATTTAGTATATGGATAGCTTTAAATAGATATCGATTTGTAACTATATAGGCAAGTGGGTGTTATACATTTCTTAGCCTCGTTTCTTTTATTCAAATCATCGTTGCTTTTCATTGTACCTACTCACTGTATTTCTAACTCGGTAAAACAACTTCAGTTTGTCTATTGATTTGTAAATTTATCTAGTTTTGTGGGAATATCGACACTCCATTTTTAAATACATATTATCAGATCGTGATATCTATCAGAGAAATGAAATTTAAATTTTTATTATTGTATTATTTCAAAATTTTAACACATCAGCAAATAGCTATTAATATCAACAACTGAGCGCAAATACTTATTAATTGAACAAATAGTAATTAATGTATAATATTATCCTTAACTACATTTACCAGAATGTAGTTTTTGATAAAACTTTTAAAAAATAAACATAAATACGTAAAGAAATTTGTATATTGCTTTTTCCACAATATAGCTCTTTGTGCAACGTTATAATATTTAATACCTAAACATTAAAATACTGTATACATTTTTTTAAAAATTTGTCGGAGTTAGCTCCTCCTTAATTCCCTAAATGTTCACTAGGGGTCGCTCTCCCTACACTATAAATACTGGGCGACTTCTTGTCTCGTTCTCTTTTCACTTTGCATTTCAGCGGACACATTTCAAAATGTGATCTGTCGTAGAGATCTGCGTTTTCACCCAATTGAGGGAAAACGCCATGAAACACACATACACGTACGTACAAACATTCACCAATATACAAACTCTTTACGTTCTTATACAAACGTTGATGTATTTGTCATTTGTTAATTTTTGTTTTTTTCTGGTCTTGTATGTTTTCTTTACCTCTTCGGTTGGACTACACTTGAGTCCGGCATGTTCTTGTAGTTGGAACTTCTAGCTGGAATAAACAGCACGTATTTCTAATTTAACAACACTGAAACCCACGCTCTCCTCTACACATTCATTAATATTTAATCACATCCCCCTAATAGAAGTCGAGATATATAAATAAAGATACCATCTCTACTGATTCTTTTATGTAGGCTCAAAATTACTTCTTTTTGTTTACAAAGTACGTTAAAAATTATCTTTATTAAACTTTTGTCGATGAATTCTAAATTTTATGAACAGTGTGTAAATCATTTGTTACATTAGTTCATTCCTAAAGGTAATGACATCTGTTTGAATAATTTGTTATTGAAGTGTTATTTTTTTGTTTTAAATATCTATTTATCTGATTATCATTTGCAGATGCTTAGTATCATAAAATAAATGAATATATAATCTTACCACTTGCCACCTGTTTTAAAGTAAAACAATTTGGGAGGACAGAAAATATGAAATGTACCAATAAGTATTTTAAAGCAATAAGAATCAGAGTCGAATAAAAAATAGTAATTCCTTAAAAATTACTATATTACTTACGTTTCGAATATGAAAATAAATGTTATAGAGATATAAAGTTAAAAGGTTAAAACAGTTCCATCGAGAAAAGTGCATTTCTTAAATAGGGTAGTTCGGCCTTTTATGTAACGATTAGCAGCATTGCCCGGCGTTGCATGTGCTTGATTCAAAAATCGTACGACTCATACAGCAATCGCCATCACTTGACTTAAAATATTTTGCCCTTCCTTTCATTTAAAGGAGTGCGTTTTGCCGTGCTGATGTTGCTACATGCATTACTTCTTGCCTATCTCACACTGCGAATTTATTCTAAGCTCTATACTAAACATTAAATCTGTTACAAAAAAAGAACTAAACAAAATGAACACAAAACGATCAGCTT
>CAHIKZ030000156.1:672500-677500 GCA_903632075.3 Acanthosepion pharaonis
TATTATTACTGCCATTGATGTGTACAGGGCAGATACATTCAAGACTTTATGAAAAACGTTAATATCAAGTCCATCGTCTTTTCATGTTGAATTGAATATAGTCTAATGTTAATTATATTTTATGAATATGTCCTGATGATGGTCTACTAGACCGAAACGTCCGACGTTGACATTATATTAACATTGAAACAGCATAATTGCATATTAGGATTTTTGTTTGTTTTTTCCGTATATTTTTCTTCATACTGTCGGATCTATATCCATATATATATATATATATATATATATATATATATATATATATATATATATATAGGCATGTATAAAAAAACAACTTCAAATTCTCGAGTTCCTCTGTAACAAAAGCAAAGAAACAATATGAACAATTATTACCAGTGGAGAACCAATGATTTAAAATGAATTTGACTAGTATTTAACGCCTTGTTGTATTTTTACTATATCTGGTTAAGTCCCTTACGTTGTGGACGCTTGTTTACAAAAAATATTCTTAGTTACAACGGATAAATTTAAATTTTTAAAATAGTTATAACAGAGCGCGTTCAACGTTATTAAAAATCACCATCACAACAATCAGAATTACCTAAAGTTTGTCTTCGTCATTCACTCCTGACGATAATCTCGCTATAAGAAAAACTGAAAAAAAAAATACGTGCCATTTCTTTCGTATCTCTCAGTTATTTCGCTTTAACTCAACACTGTTGGTATTGATCTCACAACTTTTTGATTCTAGTCATTAGATAGAACTAATGCCTTTATCCGTTGGGCCATCTTTCCTTGATTGGTTTCTGGGACTTACAAATCTAATGTCTCAGCACTCATTTTCTACCAGTGCAATTTTTCTGTTATTATAGTATGTCTTTTAACAGAGCTTATAGTGCAATTTTTGTTGTTTTTGTTGTTATAATGTGAAGTGCTAGAGAAAAGCAATGAATAACAAAAAAAAAATTGCAATATTTGCCCTGGTAAAAAAATATTCAATAAAAATTCCAGAAAAATTGCAAAACGAACACAGATAAAAAGTTCCATATTCATACACAGATATCCTCAAGGACACATGAAGAAGTCGAAGTATAAAACGGCCGAAACATTGTGAATATGGCAATGAAGATGAGGATAACCGAAAATCTAAATATATATATATATATATATATATATATATATATATATATATATATATATATATATATATATATATATATATTATTTACCGTATTCTATATCATACATATATATGCAGGAGAGAGAAAGAAGAAAAATAATGTTGATGATAAACAACTATTTTAAATTATTATTATATATATACTCGAGTCAGATTATTATATTTCCTTCCACGTGTCGATTTTTGTAATATATTTCTCTTCATCTGAATCGAAAATCAAGTAAAGTTTATAGAAATTGCCATGATGAATGATAGGATTTGGATTTGAGAAATAGACAGATTATGCATTTTTTTCCCCATATTTGCTTCATTCATTCTTCTTCTTTCCAATAACTTAATTGTTTTTCAGATTCAACGTGTAAATGACGTTTCAGGAAAGCAAAAACAAAATGTCGTGCCTATCTATTCAATTCACCTCCGAGCATGTAAGTTACATGGGAAAGCACAGGTGATGGCACGCATTTTAAAAGATGAAAGCTTTCGCTAATTAGGCGAACATACTGATGACCCGAAGACACGAAATGATTTAGAAAATGTGTGAGCGAAATAAGTGTAACGGTTTCGAGTGCACTTTTTGTGCTTACACACACACACACACACATATATATATATATATATATATATATATATATATATATATATATATATATATATGCGTGTGTATGGGTATTTTCACATAGGCAACTTCATATCCATATTGATTTCTCCCTATCTATATGTTTGTGCGTGTTTCTGTGTGTACACAAAAGATGGTGAAAATGAGAGGAATATTAGAAAGAAGACATTTTCCACGTAAAATCTGAAGTTTCTCCATGTTTTCTCCATTTCTAAATTGAGTTGCGAGAGATAATCTCAGCCCGACATCGTATCTAACGAAAGAATACGTAAAAATGATAATTTAATGATATAGAAAGATCTTCAAAAGAAAATAATATATATATCAGTAAATGTTCTAAAAATAGTGTGCACATGTTTAACCTAGAGAAATATTTGCATTCAATAAAACCACAGCTATTCTCAAGAGTCCCCGATGCGAAATCCGAAGATCATGTGATTCTATCAAACATATAAAATGGCGGTCTCCGATATTTCGTCGCCATTATTTCAATATAGATGGTGCCATTGAGACGTTAAATGCATCTTGAAAGAGGTGTTGTGGCATTACATGAACCTTGTTGAAAGTCTTCACCTTTACTATTACAGAATATGTTAACTTTTCTGCATGATTGTGCATATTTCAGCCTTGTCAGCACAAAGACCCCTTTCATTTCTATTCTTCACTAAACCAAGATTTCCAATTCGTTGTTGTTGTCAGCGTTTTCCATGAGATCAGCCTACATTTTCAATTTCCGTGTAACTCTGGAAGATGCTAGGTTAATATCATTCATACATCTTTAAATTTAGATAAGAATCACTATGAAAGTATGCATGACGTTTTCTACCAATTAAGAATTTAAGTACGAATAGCTAATACCATCCAACTTCCCCTGACGATTTCCTAGTGCCTTTCGTCTGACTGAAACATTGAAATGATTAAATTCTCTAATAATTTTCCGACGTTTTTTTCTAATATATATTTTTTTAAATCTGATTATATTGTTATTTCTAAATATTTTTTATACTTTAATATTGATTTTATATAAATACATTTTTAAATATAGTTTTACTTAATTTTAATCTAAATTAACTAAATATTACATATCTTTTAACTTTTTTAAATATATCTTATTTTTAAATAGAACGTAATATTAGAAGAGTATGATTTTGTATTCTTAAACATTTTATCTCTATAACAAGGATTTTAAACCCGCCTTTCTTCCTCTCTTAATTTCAAAATAACATTTCATTCTTCATATAAGATAATGTTAATATATGTGTTTAATTCTATAAAATCTCTCCCTTTAAGGCTAAAACCTTCCACACACACCGACCTCGTGCCTTTCATGTGACTCAAATATTGAAATGAATAAAATCAGTATTAATTTTTCGATAGCAGTCACTGTTAACTATATCAGTCTATATACCGGGGTTGAATAAAACTGACGAAGTAACAACTCACTCCCATTCCTGGATGTACTAATATCTCGAACAGAGAATGGGTTCAAGACATCCGTATACCGTAAACCAACATTCACCGGACAGTACCTCAATTTCAACTCCCACCATCCATACAGCGTAAAGAAAGGGATCGTCCGATGCTTACAACACCGAGCAAACGTCATAAGTGGCGATCCAGAGACGTTGGATAAGGAATCGGTCAGTATAAGTAGTACCCTACAACGCAACAACTACCCTGGGTACATGGCAGCAGCCCCCCAGAACTGGGATAGGCGGGTACAAGAGGAGGAGGAGGAGGACAACAACACTCAGAAAACAGTCTGCCTGCCTTATGTGAAGGGGTTATCAGAGAAAATACAAAGGATCTGCGGTCCATATAACATCAGGACAACCTTCAAAAGCGTGACAACACTTCGCAGGTATCTCTCACGAGTGAGACACCCCATAGAGAGGAACATGACTAAAGACTGTGTGTACGCTATCCCATGCAGCTGCGGAAAGGAATATAAAAAGAGAGACAGGCCGCCCCCTCAAGTAAGGCTTCAAGAACACCAGAAAGCTGTAACGCGAGGGGGGTAGTAAAAAAATCAGGCGTGGCTGACCACATATGGAGAGAGAGAAGGAGATCACCGCCCCTGTGGGATCATGTTGAGATCATAGATAGGGAACACCATTGGAAAATTCGTAAACTTAAGGAATCAGCACATATGCTAGGGCCAAAAATCTCCTGAGCCGACCAAGCATAGAAATAAAATACAATATGGGAACCAGTAATAAGGAGTGCCAGAGAAAAGCAATGATAACAAAGTTGCAATATGAACTCTGGTAAAGACATGCAATGATAACAGCAAAAATTGCAATATGAGCACTGGTAAAAATGATGCTGAAAACATTAGGTTTATAATACTCAGAAGTTCATACAAGATGTCATCAAGGACACATGGCACAGTGTATAAAGGCGTTGGTTAGATCCAGTGACAGACCCAAAGAAGGTGAGTTCAATTCCTGGCAGTGGAGAACTTTCAGAGGGAAAATTAGCTGGAGATAACTGATAACTGACATCCATCAAACATGGTACGTGGAATTAGAACAGTCTACCCCAGCGATCGAAATAAATAAAATTCCAACCACCTGAAGAAGGCCGGAGCGTACAACGGTCGAAATGTTGTGACAAATATGGCGACAAAGATGAGGACAATAGTCCGACTAATGTAAATACTGTACATAATACCTCATCTCAGAAATATAGACAAACGCTTATTTCATAGTTTTGTTTTGCTTTGGGAAGATAATTAAAGCTATTTATTAAATTTTGGGGTTGATTGCTATAGTTTATTCTAACTATTATTTTGGCGGGAGCATTTTTTCATTTGGTTATTACTTCATTTATTTATTTGGATTGATTATCTTTATCTGTTTTTCTTTGAACTGTTAATATATATATATATATATATATATATATATATTCTCTTTGAGTGTACAACTACTTGAATTGTTTCTTCTGTGAGTCACTGGGCCAGGCAGCATCTAATAATCTCTAATAACGTTTTACCTAATGTAAAATGTTTAGCATGATTACGTTTACTGGATTGGGATTAGTCATCTCCATGTGCCAAAAGAATCAACGTACTCTCCTTTTGTAAAGTGTCTCTTCTTTCACATTGATTGAAGCAATTGGCCTTTCATGCTGCAGTAGACATTCTGTTTGTTTGTATTTGGCGGGATTGCCTCTGTTCCCTTGCAACTTAGATAATTATGGCCG
>CAHIKZ030000156.1:682500-712500 GCA_903632075.3 Acanthosepion pharaonis
CAAATTGAACCAAGTCGCATGTCCTTGAACGATGCACCTCAGTATTACCTACCAAATTGAACCAAGTCGCATGTCCTTGAACGATGCACTCAGTATTACCTACCAAATTGAACCAAGTCGCATGTCCTTGAACGATGCACTCAGTATTACCTACCAAATTGAACCAAGTCGCATGTCCTTGAACGATGCACTCAGTATTACCTACCAAATTGAACCCAGTCGCTTGTCCTTGAACGATGCACTCAGTATTACCTACCAAATTGAACCAAGTCGCATGTCCTGAACGATGCACTCACTATTACCTACCAAATTGAACCAAGTCGCATGTCCTTGAACGATGCACTCACTATTACCACCAAATTGAACCAAGTCGCATGTCCTTGAACGATGCACTCAGTATTACCTACCAAATTGAACCAAGTCGCATGTCCTTGAACGATGCACTCAGTATTACCTACCAAATTGAACCAAGTCGCATGTCCTTGAACGATGCACTCACTATTACCTACCAAATTAAACCAAGTCGCATGTCCTTGAACGATGCACTCACTATTACCTACCAAATTGAACCAAGTCGCATGTCCTTGAACGATGCACTCAGTATTACCTACCAAATTGAACCAAGTCGCATGTCCTTGAAGGATGCACTCAGTATTACCTACCAAATTGAACCAAGTCGCATGTCCTTGAAGGATGCACTCAGTATTACCTACCAAATTGAACCAAGTCGCATGTCCTTGAACGATGCACTCAGTATTACCTACCAAATTGAACCAAGTCGCATGTCCTTGAACGATGCACTCAGTATTACCTACCAAATTGAACCAAGTCGCATGTCCTTGAACGATGCACTCACTATTATCTACCAAATTGAACCAAGTCGCATGTCCTTGAACGATGCACTCAGTATTACCTACCAAATTGAACCAAGTCGCATGTCCTTGAACGATGCACTCAGTATTACCTACCAAATTGAACCAAGTCGCATGTCCTTGAACGATGCACTCAGTATTACCTACCAAATTGAACCAAGTCGCATGTCCTTGAACGATGCACTCAGTATTACCTACCAAATTGAACCCAGTCGCTTGTCCTTGAACGATGCACTCACTATTACCTACCAAATTGAACCAAGTCGCATGTCCTTGAACGATGCACTCACTATTACCTACCAAATTGAACCAAGTCGCATGTCCTTGAACGATGCACTCACTATTACCTACCAAATTGAACCAAGTCGCATGTCCTTGAACGATGCACTCAGTATTACCTACCAAATTGAACCAAGTCGCATGTCCTTGAACGATGCACTCAGTATTACCTACCAAATTGAACCAAGTCGCATGTCCTTGAACGATGCACTCACTATTACCTACCAAATTGAACCAAGTAGCATGTCCTTGAACGATGCACTCACTATTACCTACCAAATTGAACCAAGTCGCATGTCCTTGAACGATGCACTCAGTATTACCTACCAAATTGAACCAAGTCGCATGTCCTTGAACGATGCACTCAGTATTACCTACCAAATTGAACCAAATCGCAGTTATCCATCACTTTTCTATCCGTTTTCTTTTTGCTGTGCTGATTAATCTTTGTTTTATCCTATGCTGCAAATTATGAAAGCGACTAACAGTTAAGTCGATTCTAATCACTTCAAATGCTTTGAAACTTCGAGTTTTCTAGAATGCCGTTTTCTGACATTGCAAGTTTCATAACGATTATTCGCTGGTTCATATTCTTGGCCATCTTCATTATTTTCATCCTGTATTTTTACAACTGGTGATTAGACATTCCATTTCACTTTCTTTTCCTAACTTCTCTTAAAGTTACTGCAGTTTTCTATCTATTTCTATTATTAACATTTGCATATCTTCATAAGATTGTGTTGATCAATGATACATTTTAATAGAATTTGTAGTTCTTACAGGATAGTTTTGCTTTCCAGGTAGAATAAATATGGTGAGAAGACAGGGTCTATATTTTAAAAATATTGTCCCTTTTAAACATTTTGGCATTTTGATTAAATATTCTCGGACAAATCTGGAATTTATTTTAACGTTAATAACTTTTTATGTTATTCAGTCAGCAAATTAACGCGGGTTCAATGGCACACTCAAAGAGTCAATCAAAAGGATATTAGAAGATAAAGCAAAGTGGGATTTTTAACTTTTGAAGTGAAAATGATTACGAGCAGAGAAACGATCCTTGTATATCAGTGTGATAATGACACTTTATATAATTATCAATTTTTAATTAATGATATCGGTCAGAGTAGAAAAAAAAGAATTCGTGATGGACTAAAGTTTATTACTATCCATAAGAATTTAGAATTTGCTAACGACATATTTCTATTATCCGATCAACTTTCAAAAGTTTGTTAACGCAACGAAAATTATATGAAATATATGTGTCACCATCTTATTACAGATTAGTCCTAGCTATTCTGATTTGTCACGCCTACTTGTCTGCTATTATTATTACTACTTGACTGCTATTATTATCTCATACACTGGAAATATGCCATTAAACTCAACGGATGATTAAAGTCAGAAAACAAAGCTGGAGGCAAGAGACAAATCTTCAGCTAGAATAAATGAATGTTCTCCCCGTATATTTCGATAATTATTTATGGAGCTAAGACTATAGATTTTCAGGGTAGTAATGTTTGTAAAATGTCACAGAGAGATATACTCCAGCGTAGATTGGCAACGTATCGGACGTGCGTAAATCACAACTAACACACTATTGACAATTTCACAAAGTCTTAGAACAATGTAATTGTTTCACAAGTCTTAAAAATAATATTTCCATAATAAAAATATATGAAAATATAATTAAAATAGTTATGATATTAGTATCAGGATAATTTCTGGAATTAATTATTTCGGATATATTTTTGGTTAGTATATATTTCCCGATTAACAAGGTTTTAGATTTGCATAAATGATCTGACTAAGAATATACATTTATAAAATTATATTGATAAGCTTAAGTTAAAAAAAAAAAATATATAAATTCGTACTTAAAAAACACTCTTCCAAAGGTAAATTATACTTTAAAGTAAAATATATTTTATAAATTAAAAATAAGATATATTTTGAAAATAAATCGTTACTCTCTTAGTTTCAAATTAACACTACATTCTTGATATAACCCGAATTTAATGTCAAAAGGTTAATATCCGTGTATAATTATATAAAACATCCTCCCTTTAAGGCTAATAACCTCCACCCTACCCTGACCACTGACTCGTGCTTTTCGTTTGACTGAAACATTGAAATTCTATATCAATTTTTCGAATGCTGCCACACTTAAATTTCAAATTCCGACATGAATTCAGTTCTATACCGGGTTTGAATAAGACTATACCGTGTTTGAATAAAGTTTTCCTCGGTTGAAATGCGTATATACCCCATATGAAGTAATTTCGATTTTTTGATTTGCTATATATATATATATATATATATATATATATATATATATATATATATATATATATATATATATATATCATCCGACTGTTTCGCTTTATCACAGCTTTTCAGTGTGGCTAGACGTCCGGTTGCATCTAGCTAGGATCGAAACCAGACTGAATTGGCGTCAGTCGTGGATTCTACCACTAAGCTGTTGGCGCACGGCAGGGACGAAGGTAAATTTAAGCGTATTTATTTGTAGCCACACTCCTTCATGGTCAGCCTATGAACTTTTCAGCTCAACCTCGTCTAACTTTTTATGTCTTTGATAGATAGTAGATTTGTACACAGATAGACACCTAAACACATTCACACACACACACTCTCGCCCTCATGCACACACACACGCGCGCGCACACATACGTTACCCGAATGACTGCCAATATATATATATATATATATATATATATATATATATATATATATATATATATCCCGGTTTGAGGCAATCAAATGTCTAACCACACTGTGAAACAGCGAAACAGTATGTCTGTAGATGACTATATATATATATATATATATATATATATATATATGCTCCTGAAAAATTATTTCATTTAAGCTCTTCGGTGAGAAAAGTGAATTTGTAAACAGTGACTATTACTGTGGCTGATGCAAGACTCTTTTTTTAAGACGAATTGATTTCTCCGGTTACTGGCGGGTTTGTTTAAAAATAAATACTTCTAAATTCAGCTTATCCAATAGATTAGGGATATTAAAATCTCTGACATACCAAATTAGTCGTGTTTCGATTCCGGCTTGAGCCACTCTTATATCTAACCAGAAACTGTTTCGCAGTGGATGACTACAAATATATATATATATATATATATATATATATATATATATATAAATTGCCCTTATACATATATTGCATGCATTCGTGATTTGTGTCTATATGGGGTTGAATACATGCATAGATGGGCGATTGCAGAAACATATGGAAAGCAGTATGTATACAGGTATACATACACAATAATATGTATGGGCGCGCGTATATGTGTTTATGGCTATATATCAATGGGCATATATGCGTATACATGTTCAAGTAGGAGAAAGCTGGCCTTAATACATGATTAGGCCTGTGTGGATATATATGTATGCACACATAGATGTAAGTATATATATATATATATATATATAAAAGAGAGAGAGAGAGAGAGAGAGAGAGAGAGAGAGAGGTGCATGTACAGATAAAACTGTGACGTCACCACGGCCTCTCTGCTCCCGTCTATCCTGTGTTATCCTGTCCTGTGACGTGATCCTGCTCTCACGGCACCAAATGTGACGTTCTAACCCTTGGCCGATTTGGATGGGAATCTGGTTAGATTCGGTATCAGATTTGTCGTTCCCAGCTCGCCTCCAACGTCTGGTTACCGAAGTAACTGCTTTGACTTCTAGTCTAACCTACACACGTTGTGATTTGTTCTTAGGTAGATGAAATCCATCAGTTGCCGGGCCGCAATGCAAGCCGAGTCCGAGCAAAGTTAACACCGCACAAGTATATGTAAAAGAAAATAAAGTAACAACTCGACAAGTTCAAATGTGTTAAAAAAAAGTATAACAAATATTTATATATCTGGTTTCTGAATACAGGACTGCGTCTTTCTCCCAACCCGCTTCTATGGATTCGTGACACTTTGCGTTTGTTAAGCGAGTCTTCACATCTTAAGTTATTTTTTTCAAGAAACTGGTTTTTTGTATCTTCAGGCGATATTCGTAAAACTTGTTTTGGTGGTGTGAGTCTAAGTCGTTCTTCAAAAATAAATTGTTCTTGGTTAGAAGTCGAAGTCGGGATGCGTGGATCTTCAGTCAGCTTCCTGCGAGGCTGGTCTCAGATCTCACAGCTCCACTCTGTCTGCGTCTGCGTCTGCGTCTCTCCAACTGAAACTACTTTCTCTAACTGCAACTAACTTCTCTGCCGTCCACTCACTCTGACTCTGCTTATATAGACGCCGACCAAAACCGGGGTGGGCTTGTCGGGGTTTGAGTTCCTCGATAATTCTAAATCCACAATAAGGATTTTCTTTGTTTTCGGACAGGAAAATTTATTACTTTCCATTTTTGGAAGTCCATTACTTTCTGCTTTAAGGGAATCGTCCTCCCAGATTATTCCTTTCTCATATTGGTATCTCACACCAATCCCCTCAGAGGGCGTCAACAGATTTCCCTTCTCTCTCACAGTGGTATCTCACACCAATCCCCTCAGTGCGTCAACAAGCCTCCCTTCTCTCTCACAGTGGTATCTCACACCAATCCCCTCAGAGGCGTCAACAGGCCTCCCTCTCTCTTACAGTGGTATTTCACACCAATCCCCTCAGAGGCGTCAACAGGCAGCCCCTCCTTCTCATATGTTTACCATTATCGCTCAAAGGAAAAAACTTATTTTCTTTTTTTTCTCTTCCTTCCCTTTCCGACGCCAAAACCCTACGACTCGTAGTATGGTCCTTAATCTCTATCTTAACCGAAAGTCACCTGGACTTTATGAATGAGATTTTCGCCAGCGTCAAGTGGGTGATCATCTGGACGTCTCCGCGCTCTGTATCCAATTATCTATCCCGGTATCCAACTTTTATTATGTCCAGGTCTGGACAATAAAACAGGTGGTCCCCTTTCCAAAAACAAATGAAGTATAGTTAAGGGTTTATTCTTTTCCTTTCTCTTTTCCCTTCCTTTCTTTTTTCTTTGGCGGTGGTCTACTGGTTTCATTTTCGGTCAGTGCGTGACCAGATTAATATTATCTCCAAGCTTTTGTTTCGTAGGCCACTTGACCAATTTGAAATTTTCATTATTGCCATGGGCAGATGGCTATCTTTTATTCGCCGCCTCGTAACATAAATTAATTCGACAGATCCGAGATCTTATGAATTTCTTCTGCGAGAAAAAAATTACTTTTCTTCGCAAATGAAAATAAAATCTTTAAAACTTTCCTTTGTTAAAAAAATAACATCGCTCAGTATGTCTTTTCGTGATAGCTTCTTCTCGCCTTTATTATTTTCGCTTTTAATTTTCACGCGACCGCTAAATAGTGGCACAAAACAAACAAGCCCCAACAGACTCTCTCAAACCATAAATCAGGAGGTGATAAGCTGGAACAATGAAATTGATCTCCGATATTCACTTGTGCCCAGAGAGCCCAAAACATTTTCCTCACAATGATTATCAAACAGAAGTAGTCATTTTCTTCGGTGGCGAAACCCGTCTTCTGATAAGAATTTTACACTTTGTCGCATCATCTTAACTAGTGCTTCAAATGATATTAGCCATCCTACAAACACACACACATACGACTATACATATATATTGTTAAATATAACAGACAATGAATTTCTATTATGTTTGATCTTCAGACGTTGTAAACTACATATATTTGCCTTATTTTCAGGTGAAAATATAGACAAAAATTGTCCAATATTTGAATAATTATTTATTACGCTATTCCTTGATCTAAGATTTTGGCTCACATGAGCCATTTACAGAGAGGTTATATGGACATTTAAACAAAGATATTCACCATCAAAGATGACATTCTGTTATGTTCATATAGAAGATTGCTATGAGCCGACAAACGTCGCGGAATAGCAGACACAGGTCGTAAAACCCTGATGCGTTTCTATGAGGTCGTACCATGTGTGACACCGAAATATTAACAACAGAACCATATGTCCCGATGCATTGTAATGTTTTGAGACTAGTTTTAAATGTCGTTCTATCTATCTATCTATCTATCTATCTATCTATCTATCTATCTATAATATATATATATATATATATATATATATATAGACAGAGTGAGAGAGAAAGAGATGGCGGCGAATTAAAATATTGTGATCTATATGTGACAAGAATGAGATTTGCTCTATCATAAAAACTGCTCTTATAAGTGTGATAGTTTTATAAGTATAAAATCGGTTGCCATAATCTTATGTGTAAAATGTCGTTGTGTGTCTTTAAGAAAGGCAAAACAGCTTTGTCTTTACTTCTAGTTTGCAATATTACAGACAATTCATGCGAGAAGTGAATGCAGGTTTTTCCGATAACACTTTTTATTCATTTCTCTCCAAGAAAGGTGATAAAACCACTAAGATACCGAGAGTGAAAGAAACTGATAATACGTTGAGGATAAAGAACAATTAAAGAACAGGGTAGAAGATTACGATTGATGTGCAATTAAAAGTTTGAAGATAACGTTGACAGGAAGGCAAGAAGATATAAGAGATTTCGACTAGAGAAAGGTAAAAGGAAAAGAATTGTAACCTAACAGCTATACTAGTACAAATCTTTAGTAAAATGTAAATGTAATAAATCACAGAATGTATTGTGTAATATAGTTGTATCAGAAGATGTATGCATATTTATAAACAGAACTAATTTGAAATAAAATTGTTTCCCTTTTAAATGGAATCCGATTACCATGGTTAGTAATATGCATTGAATATTATTGGTTTTACGCGCAAATAACAGTGTGTTTACTCATAACGGAAAATGAAAAGGTCTCTAGATAAGGTAATATAACACAACGAGAACCAATGACTATTTAGCTGTAACAAGACAATGTAAATCGTCATCAAAAATATATAACTAACTGGGTAGTATCGTAAGAGATTAAGGGGAGTTAAGATTTTGAGTAAATAGAAGGGATAGCAGGGACTGGGATGGATAATAAAAGTAAGTATGTTAGGTAGAACGATACTGAAAATGAAGCGGTCACGTGACATTATTGGTAATGTCATGAAGATATGCACCATGTAAAGGAGGATGTAAAGTAGACAATATTTGCCAAACACCGCTAACAATGTTTTTTTTTATAAAAAAAACGTAATATGCAAAAACCATTCAACATATCCTAGAAAACAGTTTCTGCGAAAATTAATTTCAATGAATAATTATTTGTGTTAAACGTGATGAATGCATGTATATTCAAATATATCGTCTTTTATTAAATATTATCTTATTTAAAATATAATTGACTCTTGTTTAAGAAATCTATTTTTGCGTAATATTTTAGGTCTTGTAATATCTTAGTCCCTTTAACACGTGGATGATAATGGCTCTCCAGAACTCGCTATTTTGTGTAACTCTTGTTCCTTAGTATCATTTTCCAGAACCTGTTCTATGAGCGATTAGATGAAAAAAAAAAAAAAATTAGTTACGTTTCTTGCTACTTGCATCGTCTACATTTGCCGCCAGTAAATCTTATGAGTATTCCATTCTCTAAAATATCTTTTCAGATTAGGTTTCCCAGGGATTCCAAATATCACGTTTTGATTATAATAAAATATTCATTAAGCTTTTAGCATACTGAAAACTGTCTCATTGTTCACCTGTTCCGCCCATTGTATTCTCATCATCTTCCTGTAAAACTAAAGTCACTTTCGGAAACAGAATTGACATGTTTTCACAGAAATGGAAGGATTTATATTAGATAGAAGTTCAGCACATTTTTCGTTGATGCTAATAATTTTTTTTTGTTCCTTCACATTTCTGTTGTCTGTTTCACATTTCTGTTGTCTGTTTCACATTTGATGACGTCTTTTATAGCACATCATTGATACTTATTTTTCTATACTTACCTTCTTTCCGGCGACTCTAAATCTTAGCCCTTATCACCAGCAGACCATTTCCGCTAACTATCCCATACATTTTGTCTTCTTACACTTGATGTTTTTCCTATTTTGCTTACTATCTTTTCTCGGAATTCTGGCAAATTTTCATTTCATTGTGCCAGCAATACAATGTCATTTGCGTTTTTAATCATGTTAAAATCATGCCCAACAATAATAAATCCAGTTAGGACTTAAGGCTCCCTTAAGATCCTCTTGCATTAAATAGAAAATATTGGATCGAACATGAAACTAAATGTAGTGTTACCGGTGAAGATTATATATATATATATATATATATATATATATATATATTGTGGCCTGACGATTGCATCTAGCATGAAACAGACTGTCGCCTCTAAGTGTTGACTTCTATGTTCACTTTTATATTTATATGATATAATATTTTATAATACATTAAAAACATATTGATACTTCCAGTTCCTACCATAGCAACGCTCGTGATCCTCACCAGCGTTGGTATAGTAGGAACTCGAAGGCTCTATCCTTGGTTCTACACTGCTTCTGATCTTCATCAATGATAATCATGACATCATCAGTTCCCAAGTAGACATCTACGAAGACGGCACTACCACTTACTCATGTCTCAATAGTAAATCTCGCAATGCTGACAAAGTTAACATGGCCGTTGCTCTCGAAAACGAGCTCCGATTTATGGCTGACTGGGACAGGAAAAGGCTTGTGAATTGTAATTCATCCAAAACGAAACAGCTATCATTTACTAATCACAGAGAAATTTTCCTGCCTCCTATCTACCATCCCTCAATGTATTGTATACTTTTGCTTGATAACCCCGGTGATCATCGCGATTTTTATCGGAAAAATCCAAAGACTTATATTCAAGGTGATCGGTCTTGATCAGTGTATCATATTTATAATAGGAGAGATCATACAGAGCAGCTTGAAATAGACTATCCTTTGTTGAGGTAATTTTTGGTTTTTCTGTTAAGAATACAAATACTCTGTTATAATAAATACATCTAGCTGTATGTGGATCAGTTTTAAGAATTAATATTACTAGGATCCATGCGGATTATATACCAACGGATCGATCACCTGTACTATATAAATCTTAATAATATATATATATATATATATATATATTTCTGGTCAGAGTGGCCTGACGATTGCATCTAGCATGAAACAGACTGTCGCCTCTAAGTGTTGACTTCTATGTTTACTTTATATATATATATATATATATATATATATATATTAAGATCAGATATTTCATGTTGGTTAATTTGACAAATATATATATATATATATATATATATATATATATATATATATATATATATATATATATATATATATATATATAAATACGATCTTGGCATATTTATATAGGAGGGTTGTTCAATCTCAGTGAGAGCATCTCTTTTTAGAGACAGCTTGGGTGTTGAAAGTATATTGCATTATGACTGTCACTTTCATTTCTCAATCTATCTTCGATGTCTAATCTCTCTCTCTCTCTCTCTCTCTGTTTCTCTGTTTGTCTCACTTGCTTTGTTTTAATTTATCTCTTTCTTTCAATCATTGTTCCTTGTTCATAATCATGTCTTATTTTTATTTATACTGTTTAAATCGACTGGTATATATGAAATTATCTCAAACGTTATATTTGGTTTCAGAGTTTTCGGCACGTAAAAATTAATCAATTGCAGCCAATTAATCGATTGAAGGGCAAATAAGTTGTGATAGCCACAGATACCTCAATCAGTAAGAGTATACATACGCATGGTTTTGATTGGCTGGGAGAAATCACTAAGAAGAAACAAAATGTCTGACGTCAAAAGCTACTGTTTAAAAGGAAATCACAACAGCTTGTAGAGACAGAAGGGATGAGTAAAAGAACAATACAGAATGAAATATTCAAGATAGGAAAGAAATGTTGGGCCAGAGATATTCAATTCATTTGACGTGTACACATACAGTAGTGAAGATCTGAGCATATAAAAAACAGAATCTTTGATGTTGGATTAAAAAGGCTAAAAAGAAAGCGGTTCGTTTTATCCTTTGAGAAAATAGCGCGCTGGAACAAAACAAAATACAACCTAGACAGAACATCTTCCATCTAAAGATCATCTGTTCCGGTTCCATATACTATCCTAGCAGCCAAAATCACTTTTTAGAAAAAAAAAAAAATAGTGTAAATTATTTTTCTATTTTTAACGTCTGTAAATAATATCTTCTTTCTTAAAATATATATTTATAACTGTTACTTTAAATTTAATACCAAGAAAGATATTTTAAAATAGTTTTTTGTAACAACAAATATATTTTCATGAAAGGAACGAGACATGTCTACTACTAATATTTGTAAGCGTGTCCTCAATAAAGCAAAGTTGTTCTTCGCTGATAGGGTGGGGGACCGTATAATATCTCACATGTTTTGTTAAAATGATTATTAGCGACTCCGTAAGAGCCTGTTAAAAATCCTTACTTTTCCCTTCATTGATCAATTTGAACTGTGTTCATCTACTGAAGATAAAGCAGAATTCTTTGCCCGTAAATTTGTTTTTCAATTCTACTCTCATCTAAAGCTGAGTCTTTACTTTATTATATGCACATAATTCTATTCACAATTTCTGCTATTATCTCCAAAACGTACCACCGCAATGCACGCGGGCTCAACGGTATCCCTGTAATTGTCCAAATGAATTGTATTTCTTAACTGTTTTTGTTCTCTCTAAACTGTACAGAAAATATCTTGATCCTTCTTGCTTTTCAGCTTATTCAAAAATCCTCTTCTGTAGATTGTGTTTTTAAGTATGAGTCCCCCCCCCTTTTACAAACTTCAGGAGGCTCTAATTAACTCAGAATTGGTTAAGGTTCTCACCTCCAAAAGTCTTCTTACAGACAAACAATATGGCTTCCTTTCTTGTAGGTCAACCGCTGATGATTTGGTCATCTTCACAAGCTGAAGAACTATAGTGTCTCCGCCCGAATGATTGACTTGACCCACTCATTCTTAACAAATCGTGTAATGTAAACCGTCTTGATCTTCCATTCATATATATTTTTTGCCTTAATACTCTGTTCCCCAGGACCCAAAACTACTTTGTTTCTTAATATCCTCAAAGATATTCTCGATCCTATAAGTCTCCAACCCGGTATCTATGCTGAAGGCACCATTATTTATTCCAATAGGCTCGATAGTCATATTGGCAGTTTTGTCTTGTAAAGTTTAACGCCTCCAAAACAAAACTCTTATCTGTTAATCATTTTACAGAAGCATTTTTGCCTTTCATCAGCATGGCTGATGCTAACCTCTAGGAAGGAGCTTAGTGTGCCTTTTCACGTTTTACACTGATATTTAGTGGAACGATTATATTGAACCAATTGTCGCTCTACTAGTAGGAACTTTGTTTCACTGATTCGTACGAGATATTTTTTCGTCAGAAACTACATCGCACTTTTACAGTCTAATTCGTACCATATCTGCTCTGATGTTCCTGCTATATATCTAGAGATTCTCGTTAAAATCCCAAAGAAGGATCTACAATATTATCGGCCCTGATTGGGCACATCGGTTTCAGTCACTTTTCCACCTCCGTAACGCAGCTTCCCTGTTGCGTTCGTATAAATATTTTCACTCACCTCATCATTTTACAAAGGTAGCTCTATTCTTGTGTCATTCTCTAATAGCTTCTTATCTCGCACTTTTCTACTATGGATGTCTCTTCCGGCTTTCTACTTTCCTGTCAAGTACGATCTTTAAATATGTGCCTCCTCTTACGTCCATGCAGCAGCTCTCTACCTTGTGTCGCTGTTATACCTTGTATTTGGCCAACGTTTATTTTAAAAGGCTAGATTATCTATGGCGAGATAACTAAATAATGCGACTAAGATATCAGTATGAGACAAGGAGAAATTCTAAGATCAACTTTTGTGCATCGTAAACTCCTCTGTAGTAATTATCATGGAAACGAGTTGTTTTTTTGTTTTTTTCACTTTTGATTCACTAAAAAATGCAGAAAATTATATTTAACTTCCCCTCTGTGGAAATCCAGCCTTTGATTTCATATCAAGTAGGATCTTCAAATATTTCAATGCTGGATCCTGTTCTTTTATTTTCCTTTATTGTCATAGTGACTTTATAGCCATTTCGAGATCAAATGATTTAAACTATGAGCAAAACAAGCGATGTTCAATCTCACTGGAGCAGTGAAAAAAGGCTTGCAATATATTTCTCTAACTAGTAACATTCTGATATATAGCGGAACTGAAAGGCAGCAGTCTGTGGGTTCTGCTGAACTGACTACAGTTCGCCGTTCTAAGAGGCAACGAGTGGCATGCGTAATATGTAAGCAGAATAGTGGACACTTACGCAAATGTAGCAACAGTCCCTGGCAAAATGAAATACTGGATGAACGAGGAAAGAAAAGAATGGACTACCTAGGAAACGTCCACGAATCTGTGCGTAATGTAAAGTCCGGTTGCTCGACGGTAAGGAAAGAATCAAAATGGCGGCGCCCATGTTTTATGACAGGTGGTCTCGAACGACTAACGCGAAATCTCGTTGGCTAGTGATTGTTATGTAAATTATGGTCGGTCCTCGACTGTATAAAGTGAGCCGTCTTTTGGGATAGACTAGGGCGTTCTTGTTGGCTAGAAGCGAAGGCTGAGTGTGTGAGCAATTTTGCCGCCTCTACGTGGCCTGTTTGGGTGTTACGTCGGACAGTCGTTGAACTGGATTTTGGATACAAGTGTTGCGGTTGAGAGGTGAATCTGTTGCAGATTTATTCCTACCGGAAATTGTCACCCATTATTTGTTTTCTTTTGTGTTTTCTTTTCTTTACCAACACATGATATCTATCTCTATTTGCAGGTTTTCGAGTGTCTGAAACAAACTTACATCTTCTTGTTTGCATTCATTATACGTGTACGTGTATTCAGTGTATGTGTGTAGGTATTTAAATTTTAGTGAGTGTCTGTTCCTGTTCATGTCTGCAAGCCAATTGTGAATAATGGACACATTTCATTACATAATAAAAACACGAGTTTGACTTTCGCAACAAAAAAAAACTGTCATCATTTGAAAGTGTCCAATTTCTCCCCTAGGGGACCACGTCTGGACATACGTTGACAAAACATGAGGCGTTACTTCATAACATAATCAATCAAATAACTATTTTTTAATCACATTTCGACTTTTTTTTTACCGGATTTGTTGTCGAAACTTTATCAAATAAGGTAACAAATGGAACTGATGATGCGCAGATGTTAGTACGCATCCAATACGAAATAGTTCAATATGACGCGACGAATACGCAGATGGTACGCAAGACCCAAGTTAAAACGAATCAATTTTACTTTGTTAGCGAGACACTTATTCTGTATTAAATCGCGCCAGCATGTAACCTATATATAGAGACATTCACCACGATTCTGATCAATACTACACTAGAAAATATAATTATTTCTAGACAAACATATATTTTCCTTTTGCTGTATGTAGCTATTTCTATAAGTGCCAACAAATTTATTTACATAAATATTTATATAAACAGATACAACAATGACAATTAACTAATTCTGCATATTAAAATGAATTGTATCTATACATATGATTTTCATCGGTGGGACATGCGTAGGATGTGCCCCCTTGCCAACAGAATAAGGGAGACATTATTTACATTAATCGGACTATTGTCGCCATATTTATTACAACGTTTCGGCCGTTGTACACTCAGGCTTTCTTCAGGCGGTTGGAATGTCTAACTTAACCCATTATTTCGCTCACTGGGACTGTTCTAGTTCCAAGTGCCATATTTTAATGGATGTGCGTTATCAGTTACTTCCTGTTAATTCCCTCTGAAAGTTCTCCACTGCCTCAAACGGGTATTGAACACACACTCTTTTTGGGTCATGTCACTGGATCTAACTAATGGATTTATCCACTGTGCTATGTGTACTTGAGGGCATGGATTTCTGTTCTATGTGTACTTGAGAGTATGCATTTCTGGGTATTATAAACGTAATGTTTTCAGCAACCATTTTTTACCAGTGCTCATATAGAAGTAGATCAGGGTTGCAGAGATGTGGTTTTAACAGAAGGTTGTTGAAGGCACCAGGAAGGGGGCCTCTGAAGACCTAGCAAACTTTAAGTAAAATGGGAATAAAAGGATAATTAAAGCTTCTGCGACACATAATGAGGAAAAACAACTTAAAAAGTTGACACTCACAGGATATATTATTGGCAAGACGACAGAGGGAAACATGTAGGAAGCTTTTTAATAGGCTTATATAAAATGTGATGGGACAAAGATAGTAGTGAGTAAGTATGGCTGCAACAATCAGGAGTCCTGTAATTTATTAGAGCCGGGCACCATATACTAACGGCGCCCAACATTGTCCTGCTGGTTTGAATTCAGAGCTTTACTTCTACCAAGGCTATAGAGCTTAGTCTGATCTGCTAATAAATCATAGATATCGGCAGAAGAGATGGATTCATGCCTTTCCAAAAGTCATCACGTAAGTGAAATATAATAAACTTGACAGGAATTCAAACTCGGCTTTCAAATTCCTCAATCCAAGCTGCAATCCGTTGATCCATCGAGTCTAGCCGAGTGACACCCGTCTTTAATACCCGTGCTAAAACAGAATTCCACAATCCAAGCTGCAACCTGTTATTCCATCGAGTCTAGACTAGGGACACACGTCTTTAATACCCGTGCTAAAACAGAATTCCTCAATCCAAGTTGCAATCTGTTATTCCATCGAGTCTAGACTAGGGACACCCATCTTTAATATCCGAGCTAAAGCAGAATTCCTCAATCCAAGGTGCAACCTGTTATTCCATCGAGTCTAGACTAGGGACACCCGTCTTTAATACCAGTGCTAAAACAGAATTCCTCAATCCAAGCTGCAACCTGTTATTCCATCGGGTCTAGACTAGGGACACCCGTCTTTAATACCCGTGCTAAAACAGAATTCCTCAATCCAAGCTGCAACCTTTTATTCCATTGAGTCTAGACTAGGGACACCCGTCTTTAATACCCGTGCTAAAACAGAATTCCTCAATCCAAGTTGCAATCTGTTATTCCATCGAGTCTAGACTAGGGACACCCGTCTTTAATACCCGTGCTAAAACAGAATTCCTCAATCCAAGTTGCAACCTGTTATTCCATCAAGTCTAGGCTAGGGACACCCGTCTTTAATACCCGTGCTAAAACAGAATTCCTCAATCCAAGTTGCAACCTGTTATTCCATCGAGTCTAGACTAGGGACACCCGTCTTTAATACCCGTGCTAAAACAGAATTCCTCAATCCAAGTTGCAACCTGTTATTCCATCAAGTCTAGGCTAGGGACACCGTCTTTAATACCAAAAGTTAAAACAGAATTCCTCAATCCAAGTTGCAACCTGTTATTCCATCAAGTCTAGACTAGGGACACCCGTCTTTAATACCCGTGCTAAAACAGAATTCCTCAATCCAAGCTGCAACCTGTTATTCCATCGAGTCTAGACTAGGGACACCCGTCTTTAATACCCGTGCTAAAACAGAATTCCTCAATCCAAGGTGCAACCTGTTATTCCATCGAGTCTAGACAATGGACACCCGTCTTTAATACCCGTGCTAAAACAGAATTCCTCAATCCAAGCTGCAACCTGTTATTCCATCAAGTCTAGACTAGGGACACCCGTCTTTAATACCCGTGCTAAAACAGAATTCCTCAATCCAAGTTGCAACCTGTTATTCCATCAAGTCTAGGCTAGGGACACCCGTCTTTAATACCCGTGCTAAAACAGAATTCCTCAATCCAAGCTGCAACCTGTTATTCCATCGAGTCTAGACTAGGGACACCCGTCTTTAATACCCGTGCTAAAACAGAATTCCTCAATCCTTCCACACCTCATTCCGCTAAGAATTCACGCAAGTTCGCCAGGCAGGTTGCTCGTTACCTTTCCCTATCTTTCTTGCCCTCGAGATGCCACTTGAAGATTAAATTTTCTAACCTCCCTTCATTATTATGTAGGCAAGAAATATCAGGTTCGAGTTTCATTGTCTCGTGATACACTTCTCAGATTTTTAAAGTGATGTACTTGCTTTATGATGACATCCCAAATTCGTAGTCGCATCGTGAGATGTTTCAATTGCATTACGTCTTGCATATGATGTGGCTCATTAAATATTATTTTCTTTCATTTTATGTGCCGTGTCTCTTCTGACATAGGCGATCATGTCTCTCCACTTCTCCTTATTCCTTGTAGCTCTCAATAAATTTTTTCCCTTTGCTACTTTCAAAAGGTCATGTTCTTTCATCCACTTGCTTAAACCCGCCAGGTATGTCATGCGTTGCTTTCCCTTGTCTCTCTGTTCCTCTATTAGACCTGTGAGTATCAGATTCTTGAAGCCGTCCTTTCTTAATACGTGTACCCCAAAATATCAGCTATCTCTTCCTGATGTATAAGCTTCCTCCTTGTTTGCGTCCCCTCCAAAATCTTATCATTGCTCACACGCTCGGTCTATTATATCCTTAGCATCCTTCTGTAAAACCATACCACTGTTGCCTCGAGTCTCTTCTTCATCTTTGAGGAGACATTCTAACATTCGCTGCCTTAAACGAGGACAGATGTCACGTAGCAGCTCAGTACTCTTTTCTTTTTTACCAAAAAATCCTCCTGTCTCGTACTACTCTGCCTAGCATCCCAATACATCTTCGGATCTCAGCGTTGCACTTGCCGGCCTCTGTAAAAAACACTTCCCAGATACTTAAGTTTCCGCACCTGTTTGACTTTAGTGTCCCCGACCGAATTTCGGGCTAATCAGTTTAACATTTTAAATTCCTTCGGAAGATGATGTAATATGACAGAGGGAAGAAACGTAAAATAGCCTTTTCATAACTGAATATATACGAATAAATTATTTGTAAAAACATTTTGTATTAAATCAGAATTATATATTTAACGAAAAGCCAGTTTTAATTTTTTTTTCTTTGCCAGTTTCAATTACATCCATTTATTCATTTAACAAAAATTGATCATAAATTTCCTTTTTCTTGATACGTTTACTATCATACGTCCTATACTCCGGTTATATATATATATATATATATATATATATATATATATATATATATATATATATATCCTATATATTTCAGATTTTTAATCATTTTCCCTGTCTTTAAGCGAAGTGTACAAATGCCCGTGGCTTCCCATCAGAAAAGAGAGTGTACTCGTTATCCCTCGTACTGAAATATGCAACATGTTGCTTAAAAATAGGATGATAGGCTAACTGAAACGAACGAGATTCAGAGTTCAAATGCGTTCAACAAATGAAAATATCAAAAGTGTTGAATTCAAATTTTATTTTACTTCGCTTTTTCTCTATTATTTTGAAACATGTTCATGTATTTCCCCGGGTCACGTGATTCTTAGAATTTCAGTTGTTTTTCCTACTTCATCTCTCAAAGCTTTTTTCTTTTCCCATGTAATGTTCTCTCTCTTTCTCTCTTTCTCTCTGTCTCTGTCTCTCTCTCTGTTTTCTGGTTGCCTGTGGAAACAAAATATGTCATGATAACCCTAACTATTTTGACAGTGATAGGAAAAGTTCGCAATTCTGTCTATTAAAAACAAAACTGGATATAGGCCTGTTGATTTATAGGAAATATGAACTTAAACTTGTTGTTGTTATGAGGTGGCGTTATACGTTTTGTTCCTAGGAAATATCTTTGCTGGCAAAACGCTTTTCCTACAAATTTCATTGTGGAATTATTCCCATAGTGGTCCCTGTTCAAAATGTCATTTTTCATTTAAAATTAATAAAAAGACACCAACGGCAAGTTCCTGCAATATTCATTATTATTATTATTGTATTTTGGCGGAGATGTTTGCCTCTTTGAAAATATATAAACAAATAAATAGGTCTTTCTTTTTTGTTTGAAACTAGAAACCTGGCCAACACCGAGGTACATTCATTTCAATATATATAAATGGAAATGTTTTACGCACATATTTTTATCTTTTTATATATAAAAAAAAATATTTCTGCATTTTTCTCAATTTTTCAGTAAAAAGGAACTTTCTTCAAGAAACACACTGAATAGGAAATGAACGAATCTACCTTACTAGACAAAACCATTTCCGATGAACTACTGTTATATTTGCTATCTTTAAGTTATTAAAATTCTTTTATTACTGGAAATGCCTGTCGAACAACCAACTGATCAATTCCCAGTCATTTCATTTTGGAACCGTTTTCTAATCATAACAAATACCATGTGCGATCCTTCATAAAAAATCCTTTTTAAAAAAGATTATCTCATTCAAATTGGTAGAGTTGAAAGTCCAAGGAAATTAGATGTTTATTAAAAACCAAGACATATTCACATATATAAACATGCTTCAAATTTACAACACAACGCTCGGCAATTTAATTGATTTGTAGACAAAATAAAATTTCCCCTTTGTTCAATTGTTCCTTTGACGGCCAACAATGAAACAGAAAAACTGACACTTAATCCAGTTGTCTTCCCATTCTGACGCCATCAAATTAGCTGTCGACTTATATTATTTTTCATCACCGCCAATTAATCATTTAGAATAATTTCTTTTCACGTGTTTTATTTTTGTTGAGACAATTGAAGCAATTTATATAATATTCTTGAAAGAAATCAAATAACTTAATAAACATGATTTGAAGGAATATATTTATCTTTTTTATATATATATATATATATATATATATAAATATATTCCTTCAAATCATGTATATATATATATATATATATATATATATATATATATATATATATATATATATATATATATATATATATATATACTAGTGCCCTGACGATTTCTGTCTAGCATGAAATAGCTTGTTGCCTCTACGTGTTGATGTAATGTTCTATATATATATATATATATATATATATATATTAGTATTCGACGTCTTTTCTCGATTTTTATGTTGACTTTAAAAACACACTGTTATGTTTTGCCGAGTCTTTTGTCACAGAGTAAATCAGGTGTTCTGTTTTGGCTTACCACTGTCAACGGTTTTCAACGAGTCCATCCCAGATGAAAATGGAGAAATTTTCTAACATTTCAGAATATGTGTCTGTATGTATTTTTCCCTTTTTACATGCAACATCTATTCTCGACTTTATGATCAATATTATGGAGATTTATGAGGACATTTGCACAGAAAGTAAAGCTTTACATCAAACAAATAAATAGCAAGCGATCAAAAGCGTAACTGTTCTTCACCTACAAATCAAAATACAAGACAGTCTTTGCAAATTTGGTAAGAATAAATAAATAAGCATTGAGTATTAGTGAAGAGACTCAGAAAACTGTAACACTTTCCTCTATCGCTGAAGCATATAAAACCAGATATTCACGTTTCTTGGGATGTATAAAGAAAATGTAAAATGCTTCAAATAAGCAAGCATCAAGTTTTTATGAATATTTTTATATGAGAGAAAAAATACTGCCAGTTTATATAAGCCGAAACCAATAATATATCATAAAACACACACACACACACACACACATATATATATATATATATATATATATATATATATATATATATATATATATGTTTCTTAGTTGTTAGTCCGTAATAGTGTGTCGAAATATAAACTTGAAATAATACATGCAAAAACACACACACACACACACACACATACATCTTGTAATATATTATTGGTTTTGGCTTATATATATATTGGCAGCAATTTTTTTCTCTGACATAAAAGTATTCATAAAATCTTGATGTCTGCTTATTGTCACACTTGTTTTATATATATATATATATATATATATATATATATGTGTGTGTGTGTGTGAGACAAGGATTATTTAACGTTTTCTAGTATATCTCCTGTTATTCTTTGTGGCATTCTAGTAGGATTTAGGCAGCAGAATTTGCCTATCCCGCTGAGTCAAAATTGCTTTTGAAATTTGATTGACACCACAAAAGTACTTGAACAGCACAACAGAACTGAATTTCGGAGAGTTTATACAGAATTTGTATCCTAAGGAAGATGAAATCCTGAGAGCTCAATGTTAAATCATAGCGATTAATTCAATGAAAACAAGCAACTTTAAGGGTCCATTGTTCATGATTTATTTCCCAAGTTGTCTGTTTTCATTATTATATATATATATATATATATATATATATATATATATATATATAAGTTCATATAACCCCGTTTAATGTGTGTAACAGTGAATTAACTGAGAAGTGTTCCGTTTAACAATGCCAGTGATTTCATATCGTGAGCAGGCAGATAAGATTTTTACCTAAGGCAACGCTAATGCTCATGGACGCAAGGCTGCACAGTTGTATCAGATTGCGCTTCCAGGATGAAGGCAGCTGAGTCATCCATCATTTGGTGTTGTTTATCGTTGCGTTGCTGAGACAAGATTCCGTGGCACCGCAAACTATGCATCTAGGAAGGCCGGGATCCGCTCGTACGCCTGACAATGAAGGACACATACTACAGGCTGTAGGAGAAAGACTAGTTATTAGCACACGGCCTAGCATGTTATACATCCCATAGTACCGTATGGAGGGTACTTCAAGACTAGCACCTCTATCCTTATCATTTGAAACGTGTGCAGGGTCTTTCGCCCTCTGATCACACATCACGGGAAAACTTCCATTTCACAAGTTGCCGATCCGGTTTTTGTCTCCTCAGTCTTGTTCACAGATGAGGCAACTGTTGGAAGAGATGGAATAATTTAAACAAGCAACATCTGTGGGCACATCGGAGTCTCGGTAGTATAATACAAGCTCATCATCAGCATTATTTTAAGATTATTGTGAGAGCAGGAATTGTATGTGATTGTCTGTAGAACGTCTTACAGGGTCTTTATTTCGACCACACTTCCAGATCTGGTAGAGGGCGTGCCCTTGTCAATAGGAAGATGAATGTGTTTCATGCATGTTGGGACCCCATCACATTTTAGTCACATTCTTCGCGATGCACTGGTTGATATTTACCATGAAATTCTGATAGGTAGGGGGAAATCGGATCCATGTTCTGCCCGTTCTCCCAACCTCAATTTTTTATTCCGTGTGGCCGTCTAAAACAGTTAAGTTATGCAGCAAACATTAATAATACAGAGACGCTTCAATAACGTGTCATGGGGGAGGGGGTCTGTGAAACGTTTTGGACACCATGTGAGAGTATTTGAGTTCCTCTGACAGTTGTAGAAGAAATTGGAGGACATTTTGAACATTTGTCATAAGTATTTGTGTTGAGTTACAAATCAAGTTTTTGGTCATAAGTTTATATGGATATTTTACCAGGAACCAGCCCCAAATTTCTAGAAGTATTTTTGGATTCTCTCTTGGATTGTACATTTAACGGCGTGTACCGTAAACTGTAAACCTAATAACTCAAGAACGAAGTTTGATCTTGCATTAATACTACCTAATATTCAATTCATGTGGATAGATATTCACTAAATAATTATGCACAGTGGCTAGAAGGGAGGTTATGTCAAACAATATGTTTTATGTTTTGTTCCCTAAATATCATTTATATCCAAAATTATAATCATCAATAGCATACTTTAAGGTGAGTAAACTTTTTTACTAGATGGTCGGGAATGAGTCTTTATATTAGTAAGATTAAAACTTAGTTTGACACAAAAACAATAGGCGAAAAAATTTTAAGTAAAAAATATCAGGTGAGTCACTTTTATCGAACAGCACAGTATATTTCAATGCCAGTTGATCCTGATAATACGTATAGGTGAAACCTAGGTAGGTTTACCAGGATCTTTAGGTTCATATTTAGGTTTGCTTTACTTAGTGTATTGAGCACTTTATGTAGTTACTTTTGCTTTTCTCGTTTTGGAGGTTTTTTCTTTGGACTCTGAGCTTGAAATTCTGGACGATTATTTTCGCATCAATTTCATTGTCTTAGTTCTTTCTTTTTATCCCACATTTTCTCTTGGGCATTGGTTTGTTCAATTACAAGCCAGAATACATAAAGTTTTTTCCAAATGAGTATAACTATATATATATATATATATATATATATATATATATATATATATATATATATATATATATATATATATATATATATATATATATATATATATATATATATATATATATATATATATAAATATATATATATATATATATATGTATGTATATAAAGACAGATAGATAGATAGAAAATGACAGACCAAGCATGTGACACCTCGATGCAACTTGGTTTGCCAGATCTCGCCTGTCTGAATTCTCTTAGAGCCACGATAATGGCGCTTCTGTCTATGTGTGCGGGCTTCTCCGTCACGCACAGTTGACCATTCAAATCAAATTCTCTTGAAGACCTCGTCCTACTCTCTTTAAATTCACTTTCAGCAACCCTTCAACTCTTCAGAAGTAGTCTGGGTCTTCACAGGAATAACGAGGGAGGATGACGATCCACGAAAACCTGGAGTAGGAAAGCTGAAGTTAACATCAATGAATTAAGTGACAAAACACTTTTAATTCTCTCTCTCTCTCTCTATCTATCTATCTACCTATCTATCTATCTGTTGCACTAATTATATCTATCTATCTATCTATCTATCTATCTATCTATCTATCTATCTATCTATCTATCTGTTGCACTAATTATATCTATCTATCTATCTATCTATCTATATATCTATCTACTCTGTTCATCTATCTATCTATCTACTCTGTTCATCTATCTATCTATCTATCTATCTATCTATCTATCTATCTATGTGTGTGTGTGTTTGTTTATATTTACACAGGGTGCATCAATAATACTTATAAAATTTATGAGTAGGTTCCTCACACCAAACAAGGCTATGTTTTTATGTTCATATAAACATGTCTTAAAATCTTGCTTATGAACAGATATCTTCCCGATTCTTTATATAATTTTTTTTCGCATCCTAACGCAAAGACAATGTTTTTCTGGGGTTTTTTTAAGAAATGAATTAAACCGACATATTTCCAATTTATTTGTTTAAATGTTGTTGTGTGTGTGTTTTTTTTTTAAGAATATTCATATTTGACGCACAAAACCACTATTCGGGATTCGTTCGCTTAAGATGTGCTACGTGGCCGAGTAGTCGAATTGGTCTAATGACAGTTTCCCTTACGGGACGCAGGTTCGAATCCTGACGGAGGGTGTATATTTTTCTAAAAAAGATTTATCATCTATTCAAGCATGCAGATATAAATATACTGTTTAATAAATAAATAAAAACCGAACATTTACTCAAATATGAATATTCATTAAATATTTTTAAACAAATAAATTACAATTATATGTGTGTGTGTTTGTGTATGTGTATCAGTGTGTGTGTTCGTAGAACTTACATAATATTAAAGAAAAGCACACAGGGAGTAATAGATCTATACATCTTTAGTATAATCTTTAGCGTCATCTGATGTAAAACAAGAGTAGCAGAAAATCGAAATAACGTAACTTATGTGATATATTATAGTAGTTCTGAAATATTTACTAAGGTTTGTTTGCATCGAAGGGAAAATATCTTACTTTCCTGGAACAAAACGCGCTGGTACGTGTCTCGCGTGCGAAATACGTGAAAGAAAATATGGCCGATCCAAATGAAGAACTTGATATCGGAACTCAGAGATATTGCCAGATGAGTTGGTGGTTAGTACAAATTTCCGATCCTCAGCCACCCGATAATATGAGTTGTGTTGAGTTTTCGTGCTTTATGTGTGAGGTTCCGATGGGTGAAGTCTCACCGATCGTGATTGAAAAAAAAAGACAGGGTACAACTAACAGCTGTACCTTTTTTTTTTCTACATATTGAATATGATAAAAAAAATAGACGTCATGTAATGTTATAACGTCTGACAAAAATACAAGAAGTTTTCGTAGAATTTCTTATTTACTCATGGCATGTCAACACAGCCTCGAGGGGATATGGTTTCAAATATTTCTTCGAAAGTTTAATCATCTCTGTGGGATGTGATGGATTCATTTTATTCAACTGTAGGTCAGCTATTTATATAATTTTCGATTATCTGGTTGTCGCGTATGTGTATGTTCTAGTGTTAGGTAGGCTTATTTTCTTATCTATGTTTATTGACATCTATTTAGGGTAGATTCGACATTTTATTATTTTAAGATCATATTCTAGGTCAACACTCTGAGATTCTCGTTCTTTTAAGATAATAACAAGTAGAAGAATTAATTTGGAATCTCTAGGTGTAGAAACAGTACACATTGGTTTCGCCACAGAGGAACTGTCTTCCGTTTCATAATGGATATTACATTCGGTTCAACCCTCTGGTATTTATTGACATTGATCACATTTTATAAAATCTAAATGTAAAATCGTATTCATAATCAAAGAGATATATCTGAAATTTCTAAGACACATAATAAGAAGAGAAAGCTTGGAGAAGTTAACACCCACAGGATATATCGAATGCAAATGAATCACGAAGAAACAGTAAATTATTTATTTAACTAATGAATAAATGGATGGCTAAACGTGGACTAAGTGAGGGGTCAAAATTTACTTCTGCCAACAAAAGACAAACTCTGGTTAGCATCACACCATAGTCGAAAGTTGATGACAGCGCGCGACACATTTGCGAAGTGAGAACTTTACACTACGTGTTGATCCAGGCCTTTTTTGTGAGATTGGGTAGACGGAATTTCTTGGAAACATTTGATGGTCGTGCTAGCACGAAGTCACAAGTCAGCGTGATCGAGGGTTTCAGCGTACAGGCATCGTTCAAGAAAATGATAGCGCCAGATTGTGCACACCCCCGGAAACTGTTACTATGATCAGTTCAGCTTAGTTACAATCTAAACACTTGTGTAATCGTCGGATCTTGATGTTCTATCAGTAAATGCGAAAGCAGATTCGCTAAAGTCGAAAAGATTTTATCTGAAATAAGAGTGATACGCGTTTTTTTGCGAAAAATTAGCAATAAACTATTATATATTGGGTGTAGGTTTTATAAGAATAATGAAGTCATTTCAAGTATTAGATTCAGGCATCAATTCTTGATATTTCCAATCACTGTTCAATTTGTTTTCTCCTTGCCTACTCTATAAATAGTTTAATCGACTGTTAGGTGTATTCTATATATTCTAATATTCTATATTTCATATCATTTGTATTGCGTTTAAATAGATACCAACGTCATCCAATCTTGCAACACATTCAGTAGTAGTTCAATATATTGGAAAAAGTGAAAACGACATAAGGATTTAACATTTGTCATCCGACAAATAGATTCTACGAGTTGTTGTAAATTCTTCTCTTGATTTAAGTAGACGCAATTTAATCATTATATTATACTTGTTAATGTATATAAAACGAGCAACGCTACTGATAAGTGAACGGGGAGTTACTAAGAATAAGTACGATATTACTAGAGCAGGAGTGAATAAATATTTTATGAGGTGATCTGACGAAATGTCTTGTTTGTCTTAAGACGAACATTCTTCAAAGGTTCAACTTGACATTGTCTGTCCGTTTTATCTCAAAATAAAGGAAGGGTTTTCAATAATAATTACTGGTATCCAACTTATATCTTTCTGCATGCTGAAATATTATACAGAGTATCCCTAAAATCTGGAAATCATATTAACTATACTTGCTTTTACCGCCACAGTTTGTCGAAAGAACGGACTTTTTTTCTGGGGTATGCTAAGGGAGAAGGTGTACTCAATGAAAATCACAGATGCAACACTTGATTGAACGCATAAAGAGTGAATATACTAAATTGACGTGGCGTTATCGCATCTGGTTCATGTGAAACTTGCATCAAATGTACATCACAAATGATGGAAAACATATTGATGAGCTTAGTTGTTGATATTCCACTTCAATAAAATGTTGAAAAGTTCATTTATTGAATATATGCATTTTTATCTACGTGTCAAGACTTTAGGCACAACCTGTATGACTATTATATAACACTGTTATATTTTTGCACTCTCGTATTGCATCTCGATAAGTTGCTTAACAGATTCCTTTTTTATATTTTAGCATATCAAAATAATAAATGTCGAGCCATCTCAGGTGTGGAAAGAGAGTTTAAAACTTTTACTAGTGCGGCATTGATTACTTTCATTCACACCTGGATGCATAATCTGAGAAAGAGTATTTTAAGAAGTTAAGATATAGCCATTTTCAGATTTAAAGAAATTACCAAGAATCTCTATTTGGAATTAATCTTGGTTGAGATCAAATAAAAATGGAATTATTTTGTTTATTCACGATAAAGTGTTGCAAAAGAAAAGATAAGCTTATCTAAAAACTGGTTCCCGAATTAAATTCGTATTCTAACGTGTTATTGTTTCGCCGCTAAAGTATTGGTTTCCAAAAGGTATCATAATATATATATATATATATATATATATATATATATATATATATATATATATATATATATATATATAATTATTTACTCTGGGAAAATCTTAAAGATGATCGGATATAACACAAATTGTACACATCATTGGTATAATTGTAATACTATTTTCTGTAAACATATTGTAGCATAGTAATTATAAGCTATATATTATTTACTGAACAAATGGTTATATTTCTATCAAAATGATTGCTAACTGTATCATTATAAATCATATCCCCTTCAAAATACTTAACAACAATCACAGGGAGAAAGCCGCTTTCGTAATTGAGAGTAGGTAAAAGCCATTAACTGAACGACTTTTTCTTGGCGAGCAATTTTTTAATCATTTCTCTCCAAGCAGTGCCATTAAGCTACTATGATGCAAGCGAGTACTGCGTGTTAGAGAATATAAACAAGTTAAGAGAGAGGTCGTTTAAATTTTTGAAGTTCAAAGTTGACTTGGAAGCAAGAAGTTAGATGAAAGTTCCACAAACGATAAAAGTGATATAAAAAAACAAAAAAAACAAAACAAAAACGGTTAACTTGCGGTTATATCTCGCCCTTTCAACAGTAAAATGAGGAACTATTACCGCCAATCTAGCACTGCGATTAAATTCATAAAGTTTAAGCACCACAGAGGAAAGTTCATCAGAACATTTAACATGAAATTATTTGTAGGAAAACACGAAGAATACAAGCTATGTTACGGCGCTGGATAGGGACTGAAGATCGGATGACATGTTAGGACCAATAATATTGCAGATTCTTCTTTGGATTTTATCAAGAGTCTCTATATAGAGAGAAGGAGTACCAGACCAGATGTGACAGCAATATTTAAAGCAACAAAGAATGGCAGACTTATAAATTTACTTATAGATTCTGTAAAGAAACATTGCCTAGCATGATACAATGAACGAACTTTCTCAGCTGCGGACTTAGTCATTGATTGAATGTAACATTTCAACTTCATGTCAGTGAAGGTTACCATCAGCCATGCTGATCAAAAGCAAAAAGTGTTCTAACAAATGACTAAAAGAGGTCATTTTCGTTTCGAACATTTCAATAATTGGCATCCCACAAACCATTCTTTCCTTTTCTATTTCTCAGTTTGGTGATGTGCGGTATTCAATAAAGGTACAAGAAGTTTTTTTTTTCTGATAGTAATTCTTTACATTCCATAGATAGAGAAGGCTCTCTTCTATATGGTAAATACAAGAAAACTGCATATTATGATTTTCAAAGGTACCACATATTGATTTTTACCTGAGATTTCCAAACTTTAGATTCGATATGACATTCCCTATAAGCTTTTATAGGATTCGACAGAAAGTATCCAGCACTAATTAACCGTTAGTTGTAAGTTTCTTTTTTTGGGATGACTAATTTCCCGAAACTAGGTTCGCAGATTAGTTCTCTGATAACGTGATCTTGACCAGGTGCCTCACCTCTGAAGCAAAAGTAATCTGAGTTCAGCGAACATCGACGCGGGAAATTAACCTCGTCTCCTAGTCCAAGTTATTCGTGCTACGGATTTTCATATTGAGTAAACGGATACTGTAGTCGAGTGACATACTAAGTTAAACATAATATATTTTTAATACCAAAAGTTAAGTGACTATCAGCAAATTAGCTTCATAAGCAGATCTTCGTGTGTAATGAATTAAACACTTGTTGAGAGCTCATCCAATGCGGCCTTTTGTCATATTAAGCTAACGTTCTTAAAGACATGCCTATTTTTGTATTTGTCTATATTTGTGCAGTCTCCATTTATATGAAAAACTAAGCCTCTCGCTTCTTACATAACAAATGTTCACATGACAAATATTTACATGACAAATGTTCTGACGTGCGACATCCCTTAGATCCACTGATTCATAACTTTACTACTAAGACACGCCATGCCGCTTATACAGGCTTGAATTATCCCTCTTCTCTTCGTATTTCGTTAGGTAAGATGGAAGTTCGATTTCGATAGTTTATTAGCAAAAATCAGTACATCATATAATAGACTCCCGTGAGGATGCTTCCCGATCACTACAATCTTCACATCATTAAGAACCAATAGCAATGCAGATTCTTCTTTGGATTTTATCAAGAGTCTCTAAACATAGAGAAGGAGTACCAGACCAGATGTGACAGCAATATTCAAAGCAAGAGTGAATGGCAGACTTATAAATATGTAAGATAGATTATGTCGAGAAACATTGCCTAGCTCGACACAGCGAAACAACTGTTTTAGCTGCAGGCTTAGTAATTGAATGAATGTAACATTTCAACTTCGAAGGTTACAATCAGCCATTTGGATAGTTTATTAGCAAAAAAAAAAAACAAAAAAAACACGACATCATTTAACAGACTCCCGTGAGGATGCTTCCCAGATCACTACAATATTAGCATCATCAAGTCTTCGGTCAATCATTATCTACTTTAAACAAACCCATTCAGTAGCCCTCTAACTTGTGTGGTTCTTGGGTTTGAATAGCGTGAACAACAATAAAAATAACATTTTAAACGATTGTATACATCTTTTATTTCTTATATAA
>CAHIKZ030000156.1:717500-720000 GCA_903632075.3 Acanthosepion pharaonis
TTTATATATTACACACACACACATATATATATATATATATATATATATATATATATATATATATATATATATATAAAGAGAGAGATATTTGTTTGTGCGCGTGTGTGTTTGATTGAATTTATAAAAAACAATAAATCAGTTTATTTACTATATATATATATATGTTTGTGTGTGTGTGTGTGTATGTATATATATATATATATATATATATAATGGATTTATGCATGCATATAGAGAGGACAAGAGGTTTCTAGGAGACGCTCGTGTATATATGTGCACGCAAATTACTTACGTCATCCTCAGTCTATGTTTATTTGCAAAAAATATATAGTTCCATTGCATCTGCACAATATTAACTTCGTTATGTTGCTGTCGGCTTCTAGCTATGAATCAATAAACTACGATATCTATGTAAAAGTTACACACACACACAAAGGATGTCGATATGGATTCATAATTTTCTCAAGGTTACTCACCCCTAAGTGAATCTAACACACTCGACGAGATTCGAACTTGACTCCCCAATTCCTCATTAGTTGTCATTATCTATTGCAGGTACTGATCAGATCCAAGCTTGATTAAATTTAGTGATAGGATGAGAACTGCTATTTCCCAGTAATTTGAACTTATACAGGGTGCGACGGTCGCTATTTTCTATCTTTAATTTCACGCATGCGCGTTGTTTCTTTGATTTTGTTGACTGCAGAATATAGTAGGCTAATTTGTGCAACGTATGTCAGAAGAAGTGTACAATGACGTAATTCACTCTGCGAGAATGCTCTACTGCTTGGCATTCGCGCCGGAGGCTCATGTACATACATTATGTATATTATATATTTATTGTATTTACATTCATCGCACTGTTCTCCTCATTCTTGTTGTCATATTCACAACGTTTCAAGTCATATCCCTTGGAATTTCTAACCAAAATCATTATTTGGTTCACAGGGTAGGTTGTTCTAATTTTACATGCCATGTTTTTACTTGTTATTATAAAAGAAACAGCCAAACCATTCTGTAACAAAGGAAATTTAATGAGGTTTACAACATGTTCAATGCATGTACCTATTGATCGTGTATTAAACATGTTGTAAACATCTTTAGGTTTCTTAAAAACAGTTTCTTTTTATAATAAGTATATTTGTTCCAGATATAAAATTATCTCTTTAACGGTTAGATGGTGGTGGTATGTATTCTTACAATTCATGAAATTTAAAGTGTATTTGAGTGTAATGTAACGAACCCGACTTGAATTCGAACACAGCTGTTCGATTTCTCATTACACCACCCACACATGCTTGGAGGGTGTTGCTCAAGCTGTTAGGAGTATTATCATTGTTTTCTACTGGATTTTACTAGGTCTACTAATGAATCGTCAGCTTTGAAGAGCTACAGTCAGTGACAGCGTCACGATTACAGAAGCTGAAAGGGAATATCAGCAGGCAGCAAATAGAGCCAGGATAAATGCAAGGACAGCCCCCGTCTCCGTGTCATCCAGTTTCATCTGAGCCAAGTGCCTGGGAGACTGCCGCTCCAGAGTGGGACTACACAGTCACGAGAGGCGATGTAACTCGATCGCCTAGAATTTTTCGAGGAAACAAAAAGAATAAGCGCTACTACATCGTTTCCCGAGACAGACAGATGCCGAACGAACGAACGAACGAACTAGTGAATCTCGAATCTATCTTGACACGAATTTATCGTATTGCATCATTTGCCACTTTTATTCTTACTGGTACTGAGATTCTAAAAAATCCTAATTACAATCGTGTTCACATGATATCAAGCCAATCCCATGCATAATATCTCACTCCCAGATATTCTATTAATGAAAGTGCTCTCCAGATTTAAGTCCCATTGAGCATATATTTTACATGTTGTAAACCTCTTTAAATTCCCTTTGTTACAGAATGGGGTGGCTGAGTTGGAGCGTCAAGCAACTTGCTGGAGAAACGGGTGGATATGAAATTCTGACAGTGAGGGGTTTCTTTTGTCGAAGTTTCATATATATGACCAAAACGGCGCTAACAGTGTATTCTCCCCGCAATAATTTTGAAGAGCCAAAAAACCTCTCCTATCCAGATTCTTTAGGGAGTTTAACCCGCATGTGGCGACATGCCACGTCAAGGATTCGGCGTGAGGTCTCCTAACCATCTTCATCTGGTTACCAATAGATTCAAGTTGTTGATATAAACTATGTTGTGGAGTTTGGATCGGAAGAACGGTAGGCAGTGTCGACACGGAAAGTAACACCTGCGAAGTGACGAAACGCACACGCCTGTAAATCATGGAAAGTGCATGAGATATACACCAACACACCGATTCCAGCATGTCAATAATTCCATGCCACGTCAAGTAACTGCCGTTATTAAGGTTATTGAAGGAAGCACGTTTTATTAGCTAGTCGTCACTAGTTTTCGTCATATGTGTACAAATCACATACATATCAATGTACTAGTGATGGTGTTTTTTACATACCAGGTAACTGTAGATTAATCAT
>CAHIKZ030000156.1:722500-735000 GCA_903632075.3 Acanthosepion pharaonis
AATATATCTTCATACCCTAGCATCAATTGCAGTGTTGTTTTTTTTTTCTTTTCTTCTCTTCCCCTACTAAGTTTTCTTTTCTTTGCCTATATTCCTTGACCCCATGTTAAAGTAATAATATCTTTATCTTCGCGTATCGGGTTGCAAACGTCTGGCAACATTGCCTGAACTTCCATACGAAGAAATATTCTCAATTGTAGGATCGATTGCCCACTCGTCAGTAAGGCGTACAATACACAGATGCACATCCTGAAATCAGATAAGGACACCACGAAGCTTAATAGTACACGCGACATTGAGCATGTGCCTAGAGACCAAGTGTACGTATCTACATACATTTGTCTATTTTAATCTTCATTAGTTGTTTAGCATTATTTATAGCATCATCCTTGTGCAAGTTTTAGTGCACGCAGACGTGTGTACATATATTGCTGCATTATACATAAATTCTGTTGGATTACCTAACACTCTTTTAGTGATATCGAAATATTTATCTGTATATAACTACTTCCTCAGACTAATTGTTGTGGTGTCCTCCCTCTAAAAATCTATCGTCTACTATAAGATTAGTAGAACAGAAAACTTCGGGGAATATTGAATAGATTGAACTCTAGTTCATTCGATACACTCTTACTAGTCGTGTAATTATCTTTTGGTGTACTTACTGTTTAATATACAGTATATCTGCAAACCTGGTTTTTGATATACCAAGATGTTTTGACCAAGTGATATCGATTCATTCATCATTCCAATTCTAATGGTTAAAAATGGTTAAATTAAAAACAAAAACCAGGTTTGCAGATATATTGTATATTAAACAGTAAGTACACCAGATGAGTATTACACGTCTAGTAAGACTGTATCGAATGAACCAGCACTCAATCTATTCTCAGTTTCCTGAAGTTACTAATCTTATAGCAGGCGGAAGATTCTAACATAGACTCTTGAGAGGAAGGCACCACAACGCTAATAATTAAAAATGGCTTTGAGCGAATGCAGGCGTTAGTTTTTTTGTTTGTTTTTTTTTGTCAGGGTCATACTTCTTCGATCCTCGTATCAAAATGACACAGAATCACAAAAGACAGCGCCCAAAAATCTAAACAGCAACAGTTGCTGATTTACAACAGAAATAAGAACTAATATCTAAAAATTAAGTTAAAAAGAAAATAATATAATCGAGATGTCGACGTTCTACACTAAACAAAGGATTAAAGAATAAAAACCTCTATCAGTTGTCGAAAATACGATAACAGTTTTTAAGCTTGAGAAATATATCTTGCAGTAAATTTGTTTTAAGAGAAAATATCAAGAGACAGCATCAATGGCTGATGTTGAAATTACCCAAGTATTATCGGTTCTGTTATTTCGTACATATCTTTGTAATTCTGTGGTACCAGCCCGCCAGTTCCGAAGAAGTATGATCCTGCCTAAGACCCACAGGTTTCATTCGCTCATAGCTATTTTACCCATTGATTTGAGAAAACGGCTGTGTACAACTGACAATTTTGATATTTCCGAAAGGGTTTGATCACAGGCATGGCAACCTAACGATTCAATCATAATAGTATTGGCCTAACGAGTCTATTTAATAAAATCACTGAAGTTTTTAGACTAATGTTTTGGCTTCATAGCAAATTACTGTATTAGATAAAACTGCAACTACAGCTTTGAATGTTAATTTCTTTTATCTCTCATACGAAACATTTGAAGGTGTTAATATTTGGTAATTCCACAGCTTTTATATTTATGATTAATTCAGTGATATCGATTCATTCATCATTCCAATTCTAACCCATTTGGTTTAAGATAAGCATGTCCACTGTTTTCACGGAAAAACAGCATAGCGTAAATGAAAAATGCCACAAACTTAAAGAAAATCAAGTATTATCGTCAAAATGCTTATGTTATTATTTAGATGAAAGAAAAAAGTATTTTTTAATTATTTTTTGAAATTTTTTAATATTTTCTAACACGTTCGAAATTTTGATTAAATTCGTCTTTCTTTACGTCATCGCGGCGACGTTTAAAATAACATTGTTTTTTTTTGTGTTTTTTTACCGTTGAAAACATTGATTTGGAAATTCTTGTAAAAATAAAATAATTGTCCAATCTTAATGAAATTTTCAGGACTTATTTACAAATCAATGAAATTATTTTTGAAATATTTTTTTTTTAGAAAATTTTGGTAAAAATTATATTTTTTTAAAATATGTTACCCCCATTTACTTAATTTAATGAAATTTCGCCCAAAAACTTTTTGGTTCCAGAATTTTTTTTTTTTTTAAAAGTAGGAGTCTTCGAAGATGGTAAATAATCTACTTTTTTTTTTCACAAATTTGAGCTATTTAACTGAAAATCTGCTCTGAATTGAAAAATAATGAATCAATAAAACTATGATATTACTTAATTAGAAAAGCTTTTAATTGCTTTTTGTAAATAAGTAATATTAAGGACATTATTGTCTGAAGAAATAATTTTTTTCTGATGAATAATTAATTTTTACAAGAATTTTTTCGTTTTTTAAGAAATTTTTATTATAATAATTTATAATAGTTTTAAATCGTGTAAAGCTCTGTATTAGGAGGGTTCCTCGATATTATGTAGTAATTAAGTAGAAAAAAAATTTACGAATCCAAAATTGCTGAGTTTAATAAATTTAGTTGCGCTACTTTTTTTAAAAATAATTTTTTATGTTGTATTTTTTTACTTAATACATTCCTTATTTCCATGTATGATATACAGAAATTGCCATTATTATAACAAGGTCACGTGATCTAAGGGTTTTGTCCCTTTACGTGGCCTTTTCAAAACATTTCGTTTATTAACAGATTGTATTTTCCGATCAGCTGTAAAAGTGTAAACTTTAAATTTTAAATTATTTTTTCTTTTTTTCATTTACTATTTTACTAAACAATTTTATTTTATGTATTGTATTTCCATTAGTGTGTGTCATACTCAAATAGAATATTTTTTTTAAAAACTCAGACTTAAAAATTATGTCATTTATGGTCATCAGTAGTAGCTGTCATCGGTTGGTCAATCAACCATTATCAAAAAGATCGAACAACTGAACGGGACCGCTCGTTAATAATTGGTTGTATATTATTTTTTTATGCTATAAGTAACAAAGATTTCTTTGAAATCAGATTACTTTAACTTTAAATTCTTTTAATTTTACTAAAATAACGTGTCAGAATTTTTTTTAAATATTTTAAAAATCGATAAATTTGTGTTTGTTTACAAATTTCTTAAAATTAAGAAAATGGCCGTTTTAAGAAAATTTAAAAATTTGAAATTAAATTTGACAATCAAATGTATATAGTTTCTATCTGAAATACACCAGAATTGTTTAATTAATAGAAATCGTAAATTTAATTGTTAAACTTTCAATTAAAGCTAAAATGAAATCTTCAAGAATGTTTTTTCGTTGTAAAAAATTCATTTTAAACTTCAATCTAGAAAATTTATGCCGAAATATTGGACATACTTAGTTTAAGATAACCATTTATCCTCCTTTGTAATCCCAAGACATTTTCCTCACCCAATTTTGTCTTTCATTTAGTCAAACTGATGTTGTCAAAGAGGGCAAAAACTTTATCCGGTGAAACGCGTCTTGATAAAAAAAAATCCACTTTGTCTCTTTGAAAATAATAATAATAATAATAATAATAATAATAATAATAATAATGATATTATATATATATATATATATATATATATATATATATATATATATATATATTGATGCATGTTTCATTAAATAATATAGACAAGTGTTGTCTATTTATTTTATGTAAATTCTTTTCATATCGTCTGATAAGATTAATAACATTGTCATTAAACGAAGAAAGAAAATCACAATATTGATACATATTTTTTAATCCAATCTAAGCTTTCGGCTTGCATCACCGATTATCAAAGATGACAAATACATTAAATATATTAAGCAATACATGGCCAAGTAATTGATGATAGTCTGTATCTGTTTACATGGATGATTTCCAAGCAACGACAAACTCGTGCATATAAAACGTTGGAAGCGAAAATCGCACCGCAGCTCATGATGTCACACATGACCACGCGAGAGTGAAAACGAGAAATATTAAGTATGGGAAGCCGTTGGTATAAACCAATGGCTTCTGTTACAAATTATAGGCATTTAAAAATATTTGTGGGGATTTCATAGTTTATAATGTTCAGGTTAGGTTTCAACTCTTTTATGTATATAGCCTCAAGAATGTTTAGTTTTTCTTTATTGTTTTCATATTTAAGTATAATTAATCTCCAAAGCGTTTGATTTTGCCGACCTTCTTGGCAAGCTCTAGGGTTATGTTATTACAGGTCGATTGTTTGACCTAATGCAATAATTCCTGTCAAACCGTGAATTGAAGGTCGTTCTCAACGGATTCTCCTCCAGTTCCTATCCCACGAACGCAGGTGTTCCCCAAGGCTCCATCCATGGCCCCACTCTATTCCTTATTTTCATCAACGACCTTCCTGACGCAATAGAATCCTAAGTTGGCATCTACGCGGACAACACTACAATTTACTCCTGCCTCAAAAACAAATCTAGTGGCGGTGACAAAACTAACCTGGCCGTGCCTCTTGAAATGGACCTCCAATCGGTTGTTAACTGGGACAAGAATTGGCTGGTCAACTTTAACGCCTCAAAAACTAAACTACTCTCTATTAATCAACATAGAGATCCTTCCCTGCCCCCCTCCCCCATTAGAGTGTCTGATAGTCAACATCTTGAGAGCAACTCCCTGCGTCTGCTCGGTCTCACGTTGACTGCTGACCTGAGATGGAACAAATACATTGAGCCAATTGCTTCGTCCACCGCGAGGAAAGTTGGCTCTCTGTGATGCGCAAGGAAATTTTTCTCCTTGGAATCGATACTTCAAATATACAAATCAACCATTCGTCCTTGCATGGAGTATTGGTGCCATATATGGTCTGGGGCAACTTCTGTTTCCCACGGAGTTCTTGACAAGATCCAGGGACGGAGATGTAATATAATTGGCCCTGATCTGGCATCTCGTCTACAGTCACTGTCTCACAGACGCGCCGTAGCCTCTCTCTGTCTTTTCTACAAATACTTTCATGGTAATTGCTCCGATGAGCTGCTTTCATTGGTTCCAAGACTCCATGAATTCAAGCGCCCTACGAGGCTGGCATCCCACTCCCACCCTTACACTGTAGAAACTTTTAAATGTAGCCGTCTCTTCAACTCCAATAGCTTCATACCTCGCACATGTCGCCTGTGGAATACCCTTCCCAATAATTGTTTCCCTGAGAGCTATAATCTCCAACAATTCAAATGTAATGACAATCGACGCCTCCCGTTACCTTGATCTATTCACTATCCTTCTCCTCATCCTTTCTTCTAACACTCCTATCTGCTCTCGCTCCAAATCTTCTGCAACCCCCTGCATCCTAGTGGCTTCACGACTTGCTCGATGCGTAATACTTAAAAAAAAAATGCGTTTTCAACAAGGATTTTCCGGAATTGTGTATGCGGCCAGGCATGTTGTTTTAAATGTAAAAAAAAAATAGAGTTATCATTCAAATGTAGTGTCAAGAGCCGTGAAAATGAGTTTTGGGGTGTGACCAACATATATATATATATATATATATATATATATATATATATATATATATATATATATATATATATATATATATGCAAATAAAAAGAGGAAAGAACACGTTAGGTAAATAATCCGGCGTTCTTTAGTAGTTTTTTTTGTTTTTTTTTTAATTTTTAATAATTATTTTTTAAATTATATTTATTTTTAAAAAAAATATGATTCCTTCGCTACATAAGAGTTCTCATCTTTCAAAAACAAGAGCCAAAATCCTCAATTTAATTATTAGAATTAAATTGAATTAAAATATCAAGCTCTGTTTAGGAATGAACAATCTTGAAATTTACGCATCTTTATAATCCTGTTCATTCGGAAAATTCATTACTATGGAAACGATCATTTTGAAAAGGGTCATACGAGTTAGTTTGTATCAAGATATCAGTCAACTTCGGAAAGAGGTCAAGAGAAAGAAAGAGGGCGGGGTGTCCGTTTCAAATCAAATGATGGCATTCATGTACGCACATCGTCTGGTCAGTCACAGCGACAGATAGCTGTTGGCACCATATTACGTCTTTAAATGTCTAGAGAATTTTATTTATTTTTATTTTTTATTTATTTTATTTAGAATAATTATAATATATATATATATATATATATATATATATATATATATAGTTGAACCTAGAGAACAGACAACCTACCACGGTTTTTAGCGGATCGTCAGGGAAGCCTTCCTGACGATCCGCTAAGGTGAAACTCTGGTAGGTAGTCTAACTCTCAGGTTTATCTAGGTCTGCTCTACTTATTATATTGAGCACTTTATTTAGTTATTTTGCGTAATCGCATCGGGTTTTTTTCTTTGTGATTTGGACGATTATTTTTGGCTAACGTACATGTTCTTGGTTCTTAATATTTTCATAATTTTTTTTCCTTTGGTATTGGCTTGATTATTTTGCAAATCAAGACACCGAAGATTACTAATATATATATATATATATATATATATATATATATATATATATATATATATATAGTAGTGTATCAGAAATGGTTTTACAAACTCTGGAGAGGGACAACAAAAGAAGTTAAAATTTCCATATAAGTATATGTCCAAAACACATAACAAATCTTTAGTCTCCACTTGCTTCTAGCCACACACTCACCAATCGGATCATTTACGCTCAAAGAATTTCAAGTAATCTCACATAATGTCGAATGGCTTTGCAGACGCCCATGATGAAGACTCTCTACAGTATTAATGACTGCAGCATAAGCCAATTTTTTACGAGGCCCCACTGAAGAAAAAGCAAAGGATTGAGGTTGGCGGAACGGGCAGGTTATAGAACAGATTTATATTATCATATTAGACATCAGCTAGTGACTAAAATGTGCTGTAACCCAAAGATTCATGAACCGCATGTGCCTTCATATTAGCAGTGGTACATCCCCTAGCAGGTTTTGATGTGTGTTCTAAATAATTTCCCTGTAGACAGCTCCTGTAAGACATACCATATGGACCTACAATTCCAGTCCGCACATTAATCGTAAAGTGGTGCTGGTGTCTAGCCTATATTGTACCATAGGGATTCTGATCCGCCTATAAATGTCGGTTGTGTAAACTTGTTATTCCATCTCTTCTAAAATATTGTCTCATCCATAAACAAGACTAGAGACAATGGATCGACAGTTTCTACAATATACCATCGGCAAAGTTTCCCCTGTGGTCTGTAATCAGAGGGCAAAAGACCCTGCAGACTTTGCAAATGATACGGCCATAGGAACTGCACTTGAAGTGCCCTCCATGTGGTACTATATGATGTACGACACGCTAGGGTCTCTTGACGTGTTCTTATACATGGATCGTCCCAGATAACCAGTAGAATGTGTTCTTCGTGGTCAGGCGTACGAGAGGATCTAGGCCATCCTCGATATACAGTTTATGGTGCCACGGATCCTGTCTCAGTTATGCGAAGATAAACAGCAGCAAAGTTTGGACGACTTGACTGCCTTCAGTCTAGAAACACAATATGATAGTCTTTCAGCCTCGCGTTCATTGCTATTCGCGCAGCCGTACGTAAAAAAATCTGCATTCTCGCGATATAAATTTCCTGCCATTGTTAAATGGAACACTTCTCAGTAAACTCACTACTACAAACGTTTAATATAGACTAGATACAAATCTAAAAAAAAATAATACTACGTTAATAAAACATCGAAAACCGAAAAGAATAAATGAATAAAAAATAAATAAAAACAAGTAAAATATATTAGCCCAAATAAATAAATAAACAAACAAGCCACTCCCGCCAAAATAACAACCAGAATGAACTACACACAATACACCACTGTCCTGTATATATACAGTGTAACCCGGATATAAGAGAGTTGTCGGGACCGGAGAAGACGTCTCTTATATCCGGGTTTCTTTTATATCTTGGTTTGGTCTATTTTGTTTAGGTAAATATGGGAACAATTTGGAACCAGAGAAAATCTCTCGTATATCCGGGTCTCTTATATCCGGGTTACACTGTAAATAGTCCAGGAAAAACCCAACACTAGCGGCGTGACGGTTGCGTCTAGCATGAAACTACCAGTCGCCTCTGAGTGTTGACTTCAATATTCACGTTTATATTTACATACGTTCTATTTCTATTTCTTTATTCCATAAATAAAGCATATTTCTTCATATATATATATATATATATATATATATGAAGATATATATATATATATATATATATATATATATATATATATATATATATATATATATATATATATGCATGCGTTTGGTGAAGTTTCTCTGTACAAGTTTTGCGTATTTTTTATGGTGTATTTTTTTCTTAAGGTGCCTTTTTACTTCCGTTTTAAACCATACTGCAACAATGTTGTTTTTCCCCTTCTGTATTTTCATTTCCCCCGCCCTCTCTTCACTTTCTCTGAATTGTTATGATGTGATTCAGTTCTCCGAAAAGAGTGATAGTTGGAAACCGATCTCAGTCGATTAAGGTAGCCAGGTGCTTTTTGTTACAGTACCTTACCCGAAAGATCATATCTTCGACAATTATAAATATCAAATTGAATAAAATAATAAAATTGCCTGGAGAAATTTAGCATACAAAAATGAAACTGATCAAGATTTTGAAAAGTTCAACTGAAAAGAAAAAAAAGACGAGATTTAATTGTTTGGGCTTTGGGAAGTAGGAAATGAGAAGTTCATAAATGAAATGAAAAAAACAGAAGACAGAAAATAGTGAACAAGAGTAGAATTAAATGATATTGGAAACGGACGATGGTTTATAAAATCAGAACGATTGCATTTAAGAAACTAAAGAATAAATAATTAATGATATAACAATTCTAATGTAACCAGAAATTAGTTTAATAAATAAAACTAATCCAACAATATGTACAACATTTCACGCGGTAAACACCAATACGAACCTTTCAGATTGAGTGTAAATTTTTGGACAGTGCAGAGGATTAAAAATAATGTGAAGAAATATCCCGTCAACATTATGGTTTTTCGAGTGGCCACTAGTGATGGCAAACTTATGCCTTCATTTATCATCCCATAGGGTCTCGGACTCAGTATAGATGTCTACATCACGTGAAGGTAGTACTGCTCTGGGTCAGCAGATCGCTGATAGAAAATCCTATGTCTAGCAACAGGATTCTGCACCATACCACACAAGTAGGAGAATGCAGTTATGGCTATCGTACAATTTCTGCGACCACATCAACGACTACATCTGGCCATCCAACTTCCCAGACTGCAAAACCCTTGATTATTATGTGTGGGACGCAATTGAGTAACAGATAAACAAAACTTTTTTTAACACTAAAGATGAATTGAAAACACGGATTATGACAGAATTCACCAACTTAAACAGGGAAACCGCCCAGAAGATTTGCAGGTGATTCCGAATGTCATCTAGTCGTCTTGGTTAAAGCCAGTGGACATTTTACTGAATAAATTTATTATTTAGTATTTCCAGATAATTTTGTGTAATTTTGGTAAATGTATCTGTGAAAATGCTAGGTCTCATAGTGTGACTGTTGAAATAGCTGGATGTTGAGGTAGGATCGATTCTAATATGTGTTTTTCTCGAACTTCTTACATGTGGATCTCTATTGCGAATTATTGATTCCATGTCACCTACAATCTTCAAAAATCTCAGTGCAACGTCAATCTTCCGTCTATTTTTGTGTCCTCTCTCTTCACTAAAATCTTTTCATTCACTTCCACACCCAATATCCGCTTTATTGCCTTCTTTGGGGTGAAATGATAAAGATGCATGTTGTTTGGAATAAACGTGAAATCGAGATGCGTAGCTTAACAATGCAGAATGCAATTATTTCTCTACACAAATTTTATGTTAAGATCTAATTTGCTTCCTTTCCTTGCACTTTTTTTCCATTGGGAATGCAGAACAGACAGATACAAGAGAATTTTGAGATAAAAGTGCGTTTATGACCGGGTATGCGACTATAGAAATATTGATCAACTCTTGGACTGAAGTCAATGAAACTTTCTCAGCTTGAGCGACTTCACAAAATCTGATCAAATTACGATATAAATTTCCATGTAGTTCTTAACCACGACAACAGATTTTCAGCATCCATTCACGTATATACACGATGCGATGGATAAATTGTCGTCTAAATTACGCAAAATGAAAATAACTCTAACATCGCATTTTAACAGATATATTTACCAAAATTACACAAAAAGAAAAGATCTTGACATACTAAAGATTAAATTTATCAAAATCGCTATTGGCTTTAACCAAGGCATCTAGACGACTTCGGAATCTCCTGAAAATCTTCTGGGCCCTCTCCTTGTTTAAACTGTTGAATGCCGTCATAATCCTTGCCTTCAATTCATCTTTGGTGTTGCAAGTTTTCTTGATCTCTAGGCAACAATTTACCCTTCACCCAACGCGCACACAAGTGTGTATATGTATATACACGCGTGCGCGCACACATACACACATAAGCACACCATGTAGGTGTTAAAAATAGTCGGTCTGATTAAACAACACCCCCACACATATATTGCGCATTAAGTTTGAATAATATCTATATTTTACATGATATTGTACAATATTCTGTGTCCCTGATAGTGAGTTCTCAGCCGATAAATATAGCTTACCTTTTAAAACTGTTTTTTTTTTATATATATATATATATATATATATATATATATATATATATATATATATATATATATATATATATATATCTTTGACACCTTCTTCAGGTATTAATTTGGAAAATATAATATTGTCACTTCCTACCATCAGAACTTTTGTCTCTTTCACTCTTGGTTGTTATCTTAAGCTATTACATATAAATTTACGCATGCACTCACGCACACAGACCTACACACAAAACCACCCACCACACACACACACATATATATATATATATATATATATATATATATATATATATATATATATATATATATAATGAATATTTAAGTAAATACTCTGTTTTTAATTAAACAGTATTTATTACATTTAGCTACAGAGAAGTATCTTACCAGCAAAATTCAAATTACATTTTTTAAACACAATCGATCATATATGATCATTTCTGGCCGGTAAATGTAATTAATACTGTTTAATTAAAAAGTAGAGCATTTAATTAAATAACTTATAAACAGAAAATGTATTAAATAATTGTCGGACTTAATCCATTTCATTATATGTTGTGTTTTTTTTTACATTAAGATACGCTTCGATAGCAGATATGATCAATCGATGAAAATCATCGAAGATTGTGTTTAAAAGCAGTAATTTGGACTTTGCTAAGCAGAGGCTTCTCTGTAGCTAAATAGTATAGCACATCAGGTCAAATGACGATTTCCGTATAGAAATACAGTTTAGATTCCTATCGGAGAACGCATATTTTCTATGAAATTTCTCGAACATTCATGTAATTAATAATGTTTAATTAATGAACTGAGCATTTTCTTAAATAATTTGTATCTAATAACAATGTATAAACAGAAAATATATTAAATAATTTTCGTATTTAATAGTGGCCCGTGGCGGGCCGCCGATGTCAGCATCAGTGGTGATCTGGTGGCATCAACCGGCGGAGCATTGATGGGCCAATAGCGGTCCGCCAGTGGTCATATTGCGGAGACAAGCAGCAGGCCACCATCGGCAAACGCTTGTGGTATGCTATCCAGAGGAAGAATGGTGACTTCGTAGCAGGGCATATATATATATATATATATATATATATATATATATATATATATATATATATATATAAGCATCCTTATAACTCTAAAAATATACACACAAGCCATACAGAAATATCATTATCCGTGATAATGGCAAAAAGTACAGCTGAAAGCGTTCGAAATTGCGCAACATTTGGACAGTTTCTACGCTCTCTCTATCTAAAAAAGAAAACACTTATTCGAAGACAGGAAAAATCTAATAAAAATCGTAATCGCCGGACCTCGTCTGTCGTCTTTAATGAAACACACACATGCAAACATACACACAAACACACGCACAAACACACATATATATGTGTGTGTGTGTTTGTGTGTGTGCGTGTGTGTGTGTAAATAAGTTTTTTGTTGTACAAAATTTAACGATAGCTAGAAATAGGCATGATTTATATGGCATTTTAAAAAGCGAAAAAACAACCGGCTTGTCCCAGCCTTATCAAGTTTATTTCTGGGATATAAAAGGCGTGTAAATTTAATTAATATTAATGATAACGAAAGGAAAAAAAAAAATGAATTTTAAGAAAGCTAGAGTCCAATAACATTCAGACCCAGTAAGAATTTCCTCTGTTTATAGAGTGAGGGCCCACGGGATCTGATATACAAGAACCTTCAGGTGATATGTGTAGTGGGACATAGATAAAATCGAGAAACGGTCG
>CAHIKZ030000156.1:737500-755000 GCA_903632075.3 Acanthosepion pharaonis
GCTATACCTTTAGCCTTTATCAGGCATAATTTAATTTTTCAGCTTAGTTGAGAGTGTGCATTATGCGTATGTTTGCCTGTGTTTTAGAGATTTTTGAAATTTCCAAATAGGGTTAGTACATTCTGGCCTTGTTCGTAGTTCTCTTTTTCTTTTTATTATTAAAGCTTCCATTATTTTTAATATTTGTTTAATCTTTTTAAATCTTTTATATATATATATATATATATATATATATATATATATATATATATATATATATATATATATTATTATTATTAAAATGTGTATTCATCGCGACAGAGAAATTACCATGTTTCGAAACCAAAACCTAATCTTAAATTAAAAGACGACCGAAAACTTCTTTCGAGCATTTTGGTTATATTATTTTTAAGAATAGCTAAATATTCCCCTTTATGCATGACACCCTGAACTCTCTACTTCTCCTTGTTTCGAACCAGGAAAATATCCCCACATCTGAATTTTTAGGAGGGTATTTTTTGATTTGTGAGCTTCATTCACTTTCCTGGATATAACGGGAGTTCATGGGCCAAAATAATTCTAATTTGATTTCATCTGATCATAAAAAAGGGTTCTAATATTTACTCCAATGTTTTAGACTGCTTCTAGCATAAGCTAATCTGCATTTTATGTGTTTCGTCTGAAGCATGAAAGTTTTTTTTTTCCTTAGGTGACATTTTCGAAGTCCTACTAGGTGAAATCATTTAGTAATTTTCTTCGTCGATACATTCAATCCTGAATTCTTTATATCGTTGACAATGTCCTTTGGCTTTAAGTCTGTATTTTTCGAGATATCTATTTTTCCTTTCCATTCTCTAAGAAATTAAGCGTTTTCTGCCAGTCCTTAATTTATTCTCATCCCAATGAGTCTCACTTTATATCTTGATAATGCTGTGAATTGTCGATCTTGGAAAATAACGCTTGGAATGTGTTGCATATCCATCAGCTTGTTTGTACGCATCAACTAATCTTCTTTCGGAGCTACTTATCAAGTTCAGATGTCTTCGCAATGGCTACAGAATCAATGAGTTATGGCGCTACTGGCACTCACATATTGTCTTCTTCATTACCTTTTAGAATGTTATAGAACCATGTCAATACTATTTCATTTAAATATAAAGTAATGAAAAAGATGTTTTATAATTGGCATAGAGCAATATTATTTTATGATCTACATGAGTGGGGCGAATAGTTTTGAGTGAACCAATTTTTAGAAAAAACTTTTAGAGAAAATCTATAAGTATGAACTCCTAACAATTTCACGAATTATTTAAAACTAAATTCGAAATCAACTATTTATAGTAAATTCAGTAAGTAGTGGCAAATATGTGCATTTCCTTATGCAAACATTCAGTGGCGTAGAATAATTATATCCACAGCTCTCTCTCTCTCTATCAATATATATATATATATATATATATATATATATATATATATATATATATATATATATATATGTGTGTGTGTGTGTGTTTGTGTGTGTGAAGACATATAGTTTTAAGGTATAAATATAGAACTATTTACAAGATAATTTTCTCAATATAAGAGATAGAGCGTATGTAAATATAAATATAAAAGTGAACGTTGAAGTCGACACTCAGAGGCGACAGGCTGTTTCATATATATAGTGTGTGTGTAAATGTGGTTTTGTAGATAGGTAAACTGAGGAAGACGATATCTAAAAACAAGGCTAATTGCTATTCTAAATTTTTATCAGGACCGTAAATTCGCTTGATGAGTGAAACCGACAGTCGCGTCACAATGTTAATTCAGATGTCCACACTTTCTATTTATGCAAATGCATTATCTCTAGTCTTGATCACTCTACTATGGCTTAACATCAAGTCTATCTGTCTCATCTCTCCTTTCATGCATTTCCTTACTTTCTCTTGCACACTCGTCCTCAGTCAATGAAGATTTTATTCAATCTGCTACCTCTTAATATTTCATCCAAAGTCAATTTCTTTTATTCTTGTCGTATGATATCTCTTATCATGACCTTTTCGTTGATCGACATAAACCAATTTGTTTCTATTAAAATTAAATCTTACTTTGATATTTTTATTAATTTGTGCATTTATAACTTCGTTCTTGATTGATTTAGTTGATTTCTATATTTTGCAATCGTACGTTATTCTGATATAATACATTCATTAATATCTTTATGTTTTAACATATATGCAAAGTGCTTTATGTCATATTGAATTGTTAAATTCTTAACACGGGGTCTTATATAATTTTCTTGTTTTCGTTTATGATATTGCATGTATTGAATATTAATTTTTACAGTTCCACTCCTAGAATAGTATTTTGCTATTACATATGTAATTTTAAACCTATATTAAGAGATTCAATATACAGCATTTCTTGTAATTTATATGATAATTTTGCTATTAGTCCAATACCATTAACAAATGACAGATTCTTTAAATATTTTCCGCATAATTTTATTCCAAATCTCTTTTATTCCCGCGTTCAGGAAATTTCTTGATTCGACCGCAAGTTAGTCGTCCTATTGTAGAGGTCACAATGGTTCATTTATATTAACAGAAGAAACATTTTTTTCTTTTGTTAAAGTTTCTTTGAGTATTTTCTTGTATTTGCAATCCAAAATTTCTCTGTCATACGACTAAGTTAACTATTTATCTCAAGTAATACATAGATGAACTGGCCATTCAAGATTTTCTTCGTTGTACAGCGAAGAGATTCATCCCTCATAAAATTCCACCGTTTAGTTAATATACACATAAATGTATTATGGAGGTTTAGTTTGTTAAATTGACATCTTCCATGAATGGATAATCAATAATATATATATATATATATATATATATATATATATATATATATATATATATATATATATATATATATTATAATCAATATAAAATCTGGAATCACTAGTGTTGTATATATTTAACAGCTTGCTAAAAATTAAAAAAAAAAACTCTCATGTCATTGTGCTACAGAAAGTACAAAGTTGGACGTCAATTCCCAGATACTTATTAAGTCCTGGTGGTATCACGGCTGTGACCATCTCTGACCAGTTTGTTCAAGCTATGACCAGCTAAGACCAGTTTATACCAACGGTCTGGGTGAAAACACTCGGGTCCCCACTTTAAAAACTAACCTTGTGTCACAACTTGACTCCGTGGTGTGGGGGGGTCAAGTAAATATCCACTTATTAATCAACTTTTGTCATGAATGTTATATGAAAAGGCAGAGATTAATAGTTCCACCCAAAATTCTTCTATGTTGAGTATTAACTATTTTATAATATTTATTTCTATTGAAGAAAATGTCTTTGTAAATCTTGAGACATGGACATTATACATCTGTTCTTTTGCTTATGATTTTAATTACTGATATACTTGACAGAATTTTTGGTTTTATCTTACATCATATAGGCAATTGATTGACTCTCATTTTTTATTTTTTTATCAAACCTTTATGTGAATAAATAAGACGTAGTAGGAAGAAGAAAAAAAAAAGGAATATTAAGAGAATAGAGTAAATAAATTATACCTGCGCTTAGACCTGAAGAGGTTTTGAATGCAAAGGATCCAAAGGAATAAGTAAGAAATGAGGATGATTAAAATATGTAAATGTAGCTGGTCTTGTCTGTAAATATCTGTCTGACCTTGGCCACTAAAGAATTTACTAGTGTGAAATACGAATGCAATGTATACCGATGAATTGTACTAAACATCATTATATAGTAGTTATATATTCTACAGTAAATGTAATTTTTTTTTGTATTTTTCCACGGATTATATAGGATAAACCTGCTTAGATAGATAGATAGAAAGAAAAAAAGAAATAATATATACGCAAATCATATATTTAAAAACAGAATTAAATTTCAATTTTAAATTATTAGTGCTCCTTCTTCATGTGCATATATAGTTCCAGCAACATAAACATCATACTAGTCTGATAAAATCCAAAAGACAAAACGCGTCAACTGAAAACACTTTCTAATTTGTCATGGTTCTTTTGTCTTTTTTTAAGATATATATATAGATAGATAGATAGATAGATAGATAGATAGATAGATAGATAGATAAACTAAGAGTATATTAGTTTTGAAGTTCATAGGCAGCTGAGTGCATTCTTTGGTGTGAAGCTCGTTAGCCTGTCCTATTTCGTGTGAATACTGTTTATTGGTGGACTCAGAGATCCGTAACTAATTGTGATGCCTTTGTGTACATAAATTAGTACACATCTTACAATTTTCTGAAATGTTTCCTTTGTAGAAGATATAAGGCTTCAATTGTTACATTCTGTTTCAGAATATTTCGCGTGAACAGTGTGTTTGTCGTCGTCATAATTAGAGTTTCAAATAAATTATAATCACGATGATTATCCCACAGATTGAATTTGCTTTAGCTATACAGAAATAAAGAAGAATATATTTGTATAAAAGAAAAACAAGGAAAAGTTGTAAGAAAGAAAAGACAGATGAAAAGGATTTTTAAAAGGAAAAAAAATCATTTACTAGAAAAAAAAAAGAATACGTTATTGAATCAAAGAAATAGTTATTGTCAAAATTTAATAGAGTACAACAAATCAGAATAATGTTCTATATAATAATATTTGAAAAGAAAAAAATAAAGTTTATATTTAAAAGCGGCTTTACTTTATGGTAAAGAATCTCAAGAAAATCAATCATTTCAATGTTGTTTGCAGATGAACTTAAAAACACATTTTACTTTACGAAATGGTCCATTGACGAGATATTAAACATAATTATAATCTGAACTTTTTCTTCAGTAAAAGGAACTGAAAACATATTCGTAATAAAGATATTGAAATAATTTCGCATTGCCTTCATCATGGGTATATTTTTTTTTCTTTTGGACCGCATACCAGACATGGTTTGAAAGCCTAGATTAACCTGCTCTTCAATAGATATCTGAGCTAAAAAAATGAGGTGGAGAAAGGCCTTTCCCAAGAGGAGCATATATATAAATAAATTTTAAATTCACTCGACGTCCCAACATGCCACACCTGATAACCGTTGTGCTACCCGTGCAATCCATTTCGTTATATATATATATATATATATATATATATATATATATATATATATATATATATATATATATATATATATATATGTGAAAAGTGTATATAAATAAAACAAATATATATATGTATAATTATTTACATATTATATGCGCGGTACGTATTAGAAAGCGCTCAATATCAGAGAGAGAGCTAACATATTTGCGATCGTCAGACAAACTGATTAATGTTCTAAAAAATTTGGGTTTATGTAGACTCATACATATATAAACATATGTGGGCAGTTTCGGCTATGACACATGTATGTATACGGGTGGTGTTATATCTATACATACGCATTTGCGTATGTATAGATGTAACACCACCCGACGGACGACCAAGTATGTATATGTGTCTGCATACATCGATGTTTGCGTTAGTACGATGAATGACAAAACGACGTGATAGAAGTTATTAGGCGAAGTGATAGAAGTTATTAGGCGAATTTGATAATTATAATTAAGTAATTCATCAAGTTTGAAAGAAACCTTAACAGAATGCAGAAAGCACTGGACGGCCGTTTCGTCCTATATTTGGAACTCGTCAGCAATGCGCATCCACTACCGAGAACTGAAACCCTGACAGGTTATCATGCAAACGTCATACCAACTGTTCCAACGGGCCTCGGTGACGAAGAGGTAGCAAATCAGACTCAATATAGCGCCGTTCGCTCATATATTCCGTGATGGAACGATACTGAGTTTCTCTATAACCATAGGACTGTGCCCCCAGGAGCCACGACTACTATCACCAAGCCGCTCAAACTTGAGCATTAGAAGCCGGTTCATATATATATATATATATATATATATATATATATATATATATATATATATATATATAATGTAGCGATATAATGTTTTAGATATATAATGAACAATTTTAGCGGATTGATGTATGACAAAGTGGACGAAGTTTTCGTGTGACGCGTTTCTTCCTTCAGGACAATATCGGACTAAGTTTATACACAGACACACATACACACACACATATAATAATAATAATAATAATAATAATAATAATAATAATAATTAACTATTATAACAAAAAAGCATGTTATAAACCGTTACATAAATACAATCATTTTTTCTGTAGTGTATGTGCTTCTTCTTATATTATATATATATATATATATATATATATATATATATATATATATATATATTATATATATATTCTCAAAGACGAAATTATTAACCTCAATTTTCAGAACAATAGGTCAAATACAATAAATTACTTATATTTATACTCATATGTTGCTCATTGTCTTTCCTACTTTCAGATTACTTTGTTTTGTTCGACCTTGGGTATCTGGTCATCTGTTCTTCTTTCTTAAATGTAGCATTCGTTATTCGGATACGAAAATTTGGAGGTGTGTAAGTTGTATATTCAGCAATTCGGATCTTTCATCCAATTGAGTGTGTCGCACATGGCTGGCTAATGTGAATGTTACGTTTTGCAAATCACCTATGCATTTGATGTATGCAGCATAGTGTATTGAGTTTAATTGGAATTTGTCTTTCATTGAGTGTTATCTCTTGCTTGACAAGATAAAGTAAAACTTGTTTCATTGCTGGGAATTTGTGTATTTTGGGAATTAGCATTCACTCGGTGAGTCCGTTTCCACAATCATTATTTAACCGACTTTCCTTACCCAAGTGGGGCTTCTATCGACCTTTTTTCCTTCTCAAAGATCGTACTTGGTCACGTATATCCGCACATGTGCGAAAAGCTATTTTTTGTTACTGTTCAGACCTGTCGATACTAATATTACAGGCTAAGAAAGCGAAAAGGGATTTAACATGTTATATTAGTATAGATATGGGAAAAAGAGATGGTTCGCTAATTATAATGTGTATAGGGATATCTGTTGTGGTGGCGTAAAGACATAACACTATATATATATATATATATATATATATATATATATATATATATACATATATAATATTAGTGGTCAATGTATATATGTGCCTGTATATATATATATATATATATATATATATATATATATATATATATATATAGAGAGAGAGAGAGAGAGAGAGAGAGATTTCCAAGAGGATAGAATCCAGGTAGAACTCAATATGAGTGTTTGAGTCTTTTTTATTATATTATTATTATTAAACTTTATATATATATATATATATATATATATATATATATATATATATATATATATATATATATATATATGAAGATGTATAGTCTTAAGATGTGCTATATTTATGAGATAAAGTGCTTAATACCAGAAATAGAGCGTGTGAAAATATAAAAGTGAACATAGACGTCAACACTTAGAGGGGACAGTCTGTTTCATGTTATATGCAATCGTCGGGCTATATAATATAAATATAAGTATTTCTACTCGTCTGGAAATATATTTTTATATTTCACAAGTTCAATTACTAAACATGAAACAAATCATATATACATATATATATATATATATATATATATATATATATATATATATATATATATATGGGGTGCGTGCCTGCGTGCGCGCGTCTGATTTATATGTACTGATGAACTATTTGGTTTAGCACGGACTAAAATTTCTGTGTCGAGATTTGTGTCTTGACGCAATTCTCTATGTTGGTGGTATGTGGCAAATTACCGTCTTTTAGGAGATATATATATATATATATATATATATATATATATATATATATATATGCTTTTTTCATGAAAAACGACAAACAACCCATTATCTCGGATGATTCGATTTTTCTGCTTAATTGAGTGTGTGCATTATGTGTATGTTTTAGTGTGTAGTAGGGATGTTTTAATTTTACAATACCGTTAGCACATTTTGGCCATGCAGCGACACATATCTACATTTGTTATTTAGGTCGGCATATACAGGAGGCATAAAGCATTCTATTTATAGACATAAGTGTTCATGGCGCCTAAAACTCTTAAATATGGGCAAAATATCTGTAATCACGAAGATTTTCTTCTGTTTGGATTTCGCGCATAAACAATGTTAAGAAACAAACCGGAACACGGAAGAAATACTTTTTGAAAGTTTTCTTTTTCCCTTGTACTGATTGTAACCTTTTGATAGAATTGTAAATCCTTTGCATTGCTTAGAAATCTCTCTCCTGCTTCGACGAACAGCAAAAACTTTTAAGTGCTGGAGTCGACTCTTTCTATCTTGAAATACGATATCATCCCTTACTTTTGATTCCCTCTTGGTGGTCTTGCTGCTAGCAGGATTTGACTCGCATCAGTAAGGGATCTGTTTATCATTGTTCGCTATGGTCATTGCAGAAAATGTCAAAATAAAACGAGACAGACATTTTGAAAACTCTGTTTGAGATTGTTGGGAGGGCTTTACTGTTGTGAATCAGATGTCAAAACAATTGTCAGAGTAGCAAATAGAAAGAAAACAAAGAGAAGCACAATTTCACTGTTGTTTAGAAAGTGAAGTAAAATGGCAAACTTGGCTTCCATATTTAACCACCTCCCTTACATGATAATTGGTTCTAAACGTTGGTTCAGTAATTTAATCTTATTTCAAAAATAAGAACAGGTTATAAACGATGTAAATAGAAAAGATTTTCATATCCTGACATACGTAAGACATAATGAAGATACTACATTTATATATTTTAGAATTTCAATCTAAAGGAATTTGAAAGGAAGTACTAGAATTATATTTTATTCAAATTCATTTCAATACATTTTTATAAATTATGTTCATCCAATACAGTGCTTAAGTGACTCAAGTTAAACGTTTACTGAATTAAGTGAAATTAAGAAATGTTGGAATGAAGTTAATTTTTTAAGGCTAAGGAGAAGAGATAGCAATTTTCTCTTGGGTTGAAAATGTTAGAATGCACTGTTTAAAGAAGTTAGTGAGAAAGTTTAAAAATCTGTTGAGTTTTGGAAAAAAATCTGAATGTAATTTTTGCTTACAGTTAAATGTCGATGAAATATATGTGATTCATTTCCATGGAGGAAACATGCTAAATCCTTACATTAAGTCTGAATGGGGAATAAAAAGTGGAGCTCAACGGAACATTTGCCATGAAAATACCGATGAAGTAGATGGATATGTTTGGAAAAATATCTTCGAAGCACGGAAAGATGGTTCCAGTTACCAGACAGCTTAAACGATTTCGAAATCTATCAAGACTAGAAAGACTTAGTGTTTAAAACATCAGATCAGAAATAGCAGCAATATTCCACTAACGTAAATCATTTAAAGATAAAGTGAAGCAGAAGTCAGGTACTTTCTGGAAACTTATAATAAGCCAACCATTATCCAGAACCTTTGGAGACAGATCAATTGTGATCTAGTGTGAACGTATAGTAATATATAAAATAGTTACCTTCTCTGGTATCATATAATATACACAGAGAAACAATTAAAAAAAAAAAAAAAAAAAAAAACAATAATAATAATTTAACGACAAAACAGCAAATTACATTAATTGAAAAAGGAAAACTACTAGGCGATTACCACCGACGATAGAAAAAGTCAAATTTCTACAAACCAATATTTGTCTAATAATATCCGTTCAAATAATATATCTATTAGCTACACAATCACTACATTGTGCATACTATGGACATATCATTTATTTGAAAACAGTTTAACTAAATGACCAATAAAAAAAATCTAAACAAAAGCGAGCAAGTAATCTGACAATCAATAGTGAAATAAATAAAAAAAATACTGCATCGCATAAAATGTAAAAAAAAGAAACTACTTTATATATATGAATCATTAAGCATGAAAGAATAAACTAACGAAAAGATATGAAACTAAATTTAATTATAAAACGGGATCAATAGAATAACATGGATTTTCACGCAAAAACTAGAATTCACGATATTGGAAAATTATAAAATATGTATCATAAGCGAAGACGAGATAGTTGAAAATGATGACAGTGTCAAAACAAAGGGAAAGCTAAACTCTTTGATAATAGCCTATGAAAACTGAAAATTAACAAACATTATAGGATTTAAATTTATATAATTAAATACTAATTTAAGTAAATCTTACACAAATTAACAAACCACGAAAGCACACATAAACACACTTAAACGTAATAAAAACAACCAACAATAAAATAATCAATAATAAATAAAAAAGTTAAAATTTTAACAAACAAACATTATAAGAAAGCATAAAGCAAAAAAAAAAAAGAAAAAAAAAAAGAGACTGCATCCGGTTCCATAATTAATTCAACCCAAGAGACCCGAAAATAAATAGAAATAATAACCATAATCATGAGATTCTCTCCAAATTAATTATTTAGACAATGACATCTTGGGAACTTTCTGTCCACACTTTATATCACCATAAATACTACCCTGGTCACTAAGCAGAAATACAATATAAAAAGGAATTATACATACGTCATTGTATATTTATTTTTGTGAGGTAATGTGACAAGCCAATTATTCCTTATTCAATTGTTAACGTTTGGTCAGAGGGAAATCATCTGCCATTCTCTGCTTTTGTTTTTCTAGATTTTTGGAGATCACCTCATATATAGTTTTATTATTAGTATAGACTAGAAGCATGACCCGGTGTTGCCCGTGCTTGATTCAAAAATCGTATGACTCATACAGCAATCGCTATCACTTGACTTAAGATATTTTTGCCCTTCCTTGCCTTTAAAGGAGTGTCCTTTGCCGTGCTGATGTTGCTACATGACTTACTACTTGCCTATCTCACACTGCGAATTTTTTCTAAGCTCTATAATAAACAATAAATCTGTTACGAAGAAAGAACTAAACAAAATGAACACAAAACGATCAGCTTTAAAAAAAGGACTCATAACTGGAAAAACCAAATGAAAAAACAATGTTAACAACAAATACTTTTTCATACCCCACCCAGTTTCCTGAAATATTGAGACTGTTCATACTACTTGGGCGGGGTTGTTGTTTCCCTTGTCTTGTTAACCCGGTACTTTGGAAACCATACATTGATCCGATTTTAAGTTCAAATAAAAAGAGCTCAAAAGTGTTTAACAACGCGAAGAGTCCAAAATGAGGTGAAAAGCTTTGATGTACTGAGCCACGTAGGGCAGCCGAGACATTCAACTTAAATACCCCAAAATCTGTATCACCTGTCAATTAATCGTTTTTTTTAGAAAGTTTAAGTCCCCCCCAAAAAAAAATCAGGATCCGGCATGACACAATGACGTAAATTGAAAAATCGGATCTGAGATGCGGCTTGGGAAAAAGAACAAAGTTTAAAGAAGTGGGAAATGGACTGCTGAGGTTATGGTCAATACGGAGGTTTATATCGATTTTTGAGTCACGACGGGGTCACACGGCATTCTATGCAAGACACCTCTAACTGGGCCGCGTAGGAATTTCTGGTTGAATTGTAAAGAACGCCCGAAATTGTAGAATGTAATCCGCGCAAATACCGGATTACCAGCCGATTTACAAATTTTTTGAAAGCCTGAGTCCAAACTGAAAATCTGTCTCCGTTACGAACTGACGCCGTAAATGTTGGAAGTTGAATCGACATTTGACGTTAATTGCAGCCTGGGCGTGAAAAGAAGTCAAAAACTAACAACTGATAGCAGGGTCGAACCGGATCTTTTTATCGATTTTTGGCTGCACGAAGGGGTCTCGCACGCATTTTTGAAAGTGCCCGTAATCTGGTCGGGGTCATTCATTTCTGTACATATGATATGGTGATGTGAGGAGAGAAAATTGATGCTGGTAACTATAAATTAGTTGGCGATGAGTTCAATGCTTCATAGTAATGCGTTAAAAGGGGAGCAAGTGCTTATCCCACGGATGCATTTGTTTCCATCAGATGCCGATGTACCTTTCACTTTCAGAAGTTCCCCATTTCCATTCGCACTCTGTTTTCCTATGACAATTAATAAGGCCCAAGGACAAACACTGTCTGTCACTGGTGTACACTTAGAGTAGCAGTGCTTCTCATACGGCCAACTTTACGTAGCCTGCTTTCGAGTCGGCAGGCGCGATGATGTGTTCCTTTATTCACCCTCACAAAAAGCTGAAAATGTGGTCTACACTGAAGTCCTAGGCCAGTCTTCAGCAAACTCCATTTCATTTTTCCTTTCCCTTCAAGAGGCCGTTTGTCAGCATCAATTACTATAATGAAATCAAAAGAAGTGTTATTTTCGAGAGCATATTAAAACTGCGGACATCTCTGTTTGTCTCGTGAAGCATTTGTTGGAGACTCACTATGATATTCCTTGCGAGGATGATTGTCTTGGCCTGTATCGTTCTCGGGAATAATTTCCATGCGGGCATCTGCCTGTTGATTGTAGTCAGCTATGAAGTATATTTGTAGAAAATCCGAATCAGTGGCAGTTTCCGGCAAAGAGACACATTCCGGTGGTAAACCTGACCTTGAACCGTGAAGGTGGGATTCTAACCGACTTCGCGGAAGGCATTACCGCCAAAAGAGGTCATCTGGAAGGTACAATGGCTGATTTCTGCGAGGAAATGTTTGGAGTCTGGACTGGAACCCTCCAACAAAGCTTTCAACGCATCAGGTAGCTCTTGAAAAGGTGACAACTGTAACTTACCGTCTGAACAACACAAACCTGCAGACTCTCCAGGCCATTTTTTTGGCATTGTAATGCCCACAGACAACTCACATGGATCCTATTTGGAGGTCTTTGTGTCCGGAAAGCCTCAAAACTGTCTCAGAGTTGAACGCCAGCTTAAACCAAACTGCTTTGGTGGGCTACAGAGCTCTTGCTGTGCATGGTGGCGCTGGTTAACAGTCTGCAACCTTTCAAGTCTTTCACTAGGTCCTTCTACAGCTCTAGCAGCGGAAGTTGAAATTTCATCGCGTTGCCGCCTTGTGCGCTTTTGCGCGCAACTTTCCGACGCCCTTGCAGCAGAAGTTGCAGCGGCGTCGCCAGCATGGCGTGCGGTTTTCTCAGCCATGGATTCCAGGGACCCTCGAATGGACGTTGCCGCAGCTTTCGCTGCGTTACGTGCGGTTTTCTCAGCCGTGGTCTCCTGGGTTGGGGTGCATTGCGAGTAGCTTTTCGATGCGAGCTCTGTCGAGACCGCAAAAGCGCTTGTGATGAAGCCGCTTTTTTGTTGTCTTGCAAGCGTTTAGGTAGTTTCCTTTTACTTTTCAACAAATATGTGTAAACTAAAATGGTAGTTACGCTCACCAAGACAAAACATACTACCTCCGTTGAGATTGACTGGAAAGCCCCAAAGAGTCCTCGGTTTCCTCCTTCCGCATTCTCTTTGCCGCAGAGGTTCTTTTAGAACGCCTGCTAAGGTTGCTCTCGCCATGGTATTTTAGCACGCTTAGCAAAGCTGCCGGGTCGGTCATAGCCACGGCACTCAGAAGAGTGCAAAGCAGAAGTTGAAGTAGACGCCAGCCGCTTCTCCCACAAGGTGGCGCACTCAATGGAATCTTGCTCCCGTTTCTCCTTAGCCGGTGAGGCTTTTTTAGAACGCCTGCTAACGTTGCATCGCCTGGGTGTTTTTGCAGCCTTTGCAGAGCTGCCGGGTTGGTCATCGCCACGGCATGCAGAAGAGTGCAAATCAGAGGTCGAAGTAGACGCTATATTATCATCTGTAATCGCAGTCGCCTGTTCTGCATGTGTAACATTAACGGTATTAGGGGTCTTCAGTTGCAGACGCGGGGATGTTCGTCGTGTAGGAGCCATTTGAAGAGTTGTGGAAATGCTGTGTAAGAATGCGTATAGAAGTTGATGCCGAAGCTGAAGCGGTACAACCTCGTTGTATCCGAAAACTAAAAATCCAGTGGAGCAGTATGGAAAAATCTTCTCCTATCTATGGGCCGTGCTTTCTGGCAGCCCGAAAACGTCGCTGTAGGAAGAGGTTACGCAACCAAAACGTTGAAGCGTTGAAGGTTAAAAAATAGTGAAACACTGAGGTGTACTGGGCCGCGTAGTAAAGGCAGAAGAGAAGTAACTTGCGACAGCAGTTAACTGTCTAATAGCAAAACTGAACTACGAAAAGGTAGAAATAGGTATGGAACTCTAAGATGGACAGGGCTGCGCAGTAGAGGCATTACGGGGAGATAAAATGGGTAATCTAAACGTTTAAGCAAATAGGTAATTTGCGTTAGCAGGAAGCTGTCAATTAATCCAAGGACAGATGCGTTAATGGCGATCAAATCAAGACGTGAGTGCGGATGCAGCCGCGCTGAAGGTATTTAAAGGGAGCTTGACTTGTCATTGATTGGTGTAGCCTGGACAATGCCCATGACTTAGACCAATGAATGAGCTCACGCAAAATAGAAGTTGCTAGCGCGCATTCACGCACGCGCGCATTCAAGCATGCGCGCATTCACGCACGCGCGCATGATTTGTCAAGCGCAAGGCTTGGCCGTAAACGCGGTCAAGCTGCCTGCTGTATAGTGATTTTCTAAGCTTAGCTTAGATGTGGCACAAGACCGAAAGTATGGGGAACCCAGTGAGGATGGAACTCACGACTCAGATGTAACTGCCTGCTGTATATGCAGCTTGGCTCTAATGCACGTGATGCCGTCGATGAGAATGCAAGGAGCTGCAATGAAGCGTTTGCTCGTTTGGTTCGTGCGAGAACGAAAAACCGCTAACCGTTTGCCGGCATTAGCTTTGAAATGGATTGGGAGGAAGCCCTACTGTTTTAGAGCAAATCTCCTCGTCATGTCTGGGATGCGGCCTGGGCTAGGGGAAAAGGTTTAAAGAATTGGAAAATGGACTGCTGAGGGCGCAACCATTTTCAATCAGCACGTATGCGGGTTTTTTTCAGTAAGGACGCGAATAAAGGAAGTGCTTATTTAGTTAAGAGTCGAATATGTCATTTGTAGCTCAAATTCTGACCTGGTAGCAGGGATAAAAAAAAGACGAATTTCAATGTCCTTGCACCCATTCCAGATTTTGAGGTCAAATGTTTTCTTCCACTCCACTGCACGCACTGACCTGTTTCTTCCCGCGCATAGCGTGACCTTAAATTAATCTGCATTTAGGAAATACCCAACCGGAAAAACATTTTTAAGGGTTGACCGATTATCCATTTGAACTCTGTTGGGGGGGGCACTCAGAGTTGAAACTTCACATGGTGACTCCCAATGGCCTCCTCATAAATCCGATCGGCTTTCGCTAAAAACCGACAAGCGGTTCAGGCGCAATCTGGTCGTATATGTTTTTGGGTTTTATCGATTTTCCGCGCTGTTTAGGGGTCCGTGCTCATGAAACTTTTGGACAACACTTCTAATGGTAGACTCTAAGAGGGTGTCAAATTTGGTTGAAATGCGATCATTCCTTGTGCAAGCAGATTTTTTCGATTATCGATTTTTTCGGAAGCTGAGTCCGAACTCAAAAATCGGGCTCCGTCATGTCCTGGCGGCAGCCATTTGCAAACTTGTGTTGAAAACCGCATCGAAATCGGGTGAGAAATGCGGCCTGGACGAGGTAACAACGCCCACGACAGACACACAGACAGACAACATGAGAAAGATAGATAGATAGATAGATAGATAGATAGATAGATAGATAGATAGATAGATAGATAGATATTCACAAGAGTCTTTAAACAGATCATTAATACAAAGCTGAAAGATGTTTAGCCTGAGAATCGCACACTATGTGTTGCCTACATTGATCGAATCGGCCAAGGAGGATTGGTCTTTAGCTACTAAATATCTGGCAGAAAGTATTTGATAATTGAGAAAACTCTTCCTGTAATTCCATAGCTGCTGAGATTGTGCAGCATCTGCCTATCGCGCACACACACACACACACACACACACACACACACACACACACACACACATATATATATATAAATTGATCGTCCTCGTGATGTGCTTCCTCGTCTAATGCCTTACTACTTTGTGTTTAATGATATCAGCAGTGAACCAACAAATAGAATTTCGTATTATTAGTCGCTCAAGAAGTTCTCCTTGTTGTGATGCTCGGTAACATCCTTGTTGTTTATAGGACCAAAGAATTTAATCATAACACTTGAGTACCTTTTGGGTTGATACGGAAATGGGGTTTCTCGACCAAACGTATTCTTGAATACTTGGCATTCACTTGGCACCTTCCATTATCTTGGTTGTATATTTTTTCTAAGACTGGCGATAATTGAAGGTTAATATTATCATGAGATATGGTCTTGACTAGTATGCTTCTTAAAAACAATGATTTTTGAACATTATTGAGACTTTTGGGGTTGTGATAAACCTACTACAAAGTTTTTGTACTGTGAGAGTGTAGAATATTATTCATACAGTCATGTAATAAAAATATTAAAATGATACTAAAAATACTCAACTCTTTTTTACTATTGATATAGCTAAAATAAAAATGTACTTGTTTTGTTTTGACGGACGTAAACTCTTTTTATTGCTAATTATCAGAGATTTTGACAAAATTCATTTTTTTAATAGATATCCTAAACGGTACAAATAATTAATTTTATTTCACAGTAAACGAATAATGGTAGAATCAGTCAGTTATGTTCTATGCGTAATACACGCGTAGGCGATCATGTATCTTTTGATACATGACCGACGAAGTAGATTCTCCCCGCCATTTCTTCTGCGTTAAACCAATTACCATCCTAGGCTATAGAACATATTTACTCATACCAAGGGCGAGAAGAAGTGGATTCATACCTTTCCCAATGATATTAACACGTAAATGAACGTAATGGATTCGACAGGATTTTAAACTCGACTCTTTGATTCCTCAGTCCGAGCCGCTATCAATTATTCCATCCTGCCTTTGTCAAATAGAATAAATGCTGAAACAAATTCCTTTCTGGTAATGGATAAAGACTGCTTGTTTCAGAACTAGCAAGCGATAGAGAGACATTTGGTGGTGTTGTATTTTTAAGGGAACAAAATTGTAACATTATAACAAAGTATAAAAACTGCTGATTTTACAAGACATTTCCTTAAACTTATCGACCAGTAAATCAAGGTAAACAGATTGCTATATCAACAATTATAAAAGAAATTATAGAATTCTGGGAAATATAGAATGAAGCAGTAATTTATTCTGAAGGAAAATTCAAAAGAAATGCAAAAGAATTGCCTTTATTTTTAAGATGGACAAAATGTTTGACATATTGATTTGTATACTCTATATTAACTTGTGTAGCTCTGAAATGTCAGGGTTGTGAAAATGGTGCTAATGTAACATTTTCTTGTTCTAGAGAAAAATAAATTCCTTGAAGGAATTGGCATTCATTAAATGTCAAAGAGACAATGTTGAGTTTAAAGGGCCCCATCAACTGGGTTCTCCTCATATTACAGAACATGGAGACAGGAAAAATTATTTAGAATTCTTGAAGGAGAAATAAGTGCAGAGAAAAGAAAAACAAAACGAACACCAAGTAGTGGCAGAAACAAAAGCTAATATATATGTTGAGGAATAATTTTCAGCATAATGACTGTAAGATGAACTAGACG
>CAHIKZ030000156.1:757500-922500 GCA_903632075.3 Acanthosepion pharaonis
AGCCATCAATATTAAATAATTGAAACCAATCCTTAACAAAAATTAATTATGTATACTGCACAAATATCCTAAATAGCTTCTCATAATATTTTCTTATTTAAAAAAAAAAAAGCACTTCACACACCATAATTAGTTACTTCTCCTAGAACGTTACAAACACCGCAAAAAACTAGCTATCCTCAAAAAGCTTCCACATAACATTCGGATGAAATTTTCTCCTTGAAATAATGAACTCAACATTTTTTTTTCTTAAAAGCACATGGAGATGAATTTGCGTTAATGTCGAAAGTACTCAGAATATATCAAAATGCATCAACGCGGTAATTTCGTCTCTTCTTTTAATACCGACATCAGGAAGATCATCCTGTTGAAAAAAGATAACCAGAAAAAAAAAAAACTTGCCTAAACTAGACGCTATATATATTGCGTATATCAGATAACCTTCTAAATACGCACAATAGTGTAGTGTGACAGGCAGTGAGATTAAAATAAACACTAGATTTCTCTCACAATACTCCGCATCAAATGCTAGATTGAAATCAACAATGTACACAAGGATATAGACTCATATAACACGCTTCATGTACGCACGTATTTACTCCCGTAACTTTAGCTATCTGGGGGAACGTTCGTATTCTGTTATTACACAGTTTTATACATATACACATAGTCATAACTTGAGTATGCACATAGAACACGCTTTCTAAACATATATACACGCAGTCATTACACATGTATACATGTAGAAACTACACACAGTCTTCACACACGGGTGCACACACTGCACACACACACACACACACACACACACACACACACACACACATATATATATATATATATATATATATATATATATATATATATATATTACTTATTTTAGGATATTACACAATAAAAAATGTCAAAATCGTTACAAAGATGCCGTTGTGTTTCGGTGCGTAACAATGTATCGTGTCAGTTGATTGTAAATTACTGGCGAGTGAACGATTTATTTAGATTTAAAAGCAAAATACAAATATGTTTACGAAAAAAGAAAAAAGTGGGTGTGTTATAAAGTTTATAGGCTTTACGCTGATCGACCAATCAAATAAGACCTACGTTGAATTTAAACTAAGCGAACAAGCAAAAATTAAAAATTATTTTTTGTAAATGTGTCATGAACGTATATTGACATCTAATGGCAGCCAGACTAGAGCGGATGTAAATGGTTACATAAATTAGACAAACGAGACAGTGTCGTTTCCTAAAAAATTAAAAAAAATTATGTTTTGTGAATTTCTTAGGTAATTTGTTTTTTTTATAGCTGATAAATTAATAACTTCTTTAAGAAACTAGTAGATAACTTTAACATAGAAATATTTGGCAAATTAATATGCAACTGTTGAATAAAGACATTTAAATACGTTTATATACGAAGGCAGAGCTTAGATTCGAAACCTGGAGGAATGCGTAGATTTCTCAAATATCGAGGTAGGTATACTAAATTAAATAAACATACTTTTTAATGAATAAACGGAACTTCTAATCAACTATGCTATTCACTATAAATAAAGTTTAAGAAATACTGTACATGCATATATATATATATATATATATATATATATATATATAACGTTTAAGTAATAATGTATATATATATATATATATATATATATAACGTTTAATAACAATGTATATATATATATATATATATATATATATATAATGTTTATATATAATGTATATATATATATATATATATATATATATATATACAATATATAAATATAAAAGCTGTCGATTGCATATAGCATGAAACAGACTGTCACCTCTAAGTGTTGAATTTATGCTCACTTTTATATTTACACACGATCTATCTCTGATATTGAGCACTTTATCCCATAAATATAGCACAACTTAACACTATATATATATATATATATATATATATATATATATATATATATATATATATAGTGCACAATATTGAAATATTAAAATAATATTAAAAATAGAGCGTTAATGATATTGTGATATTATGGTTTTAAACGTTATTTCAATACTCAAAAAGAATGGAAATTTTACCAAGAAACATCGGCGTCGAGATAAAATTGATATTTACAAGTTAAATAATCTTTTCATATAATATATATATATATATATATATATATATATATATATATATATATATATATATATATATATATATGTGTATATATATATATATATATATATATATATATATATATGAATCTGAATTTGCCAATACTAGAAAAGTAAATTATTTTGGACAGATATTCATAACGTTTTACAGATTTACACTTGAGAAAATTGATTAAATGAATTGAATAGACTGTCTTCTCTAGTCATATAATATATATATATATATATATATATATATATATATATATATATATATATGTGTGTGTGTGTGTGTGTGTGTGTGTGCTTGTGTGTTTGCGTGTGTGTGTATGTAATTGTGTGCGTGTCTATGTGTGTCAAAAATGTAATAATGTCCTCGCTTTGGAGTAGACTTCTTTCACGCTATCACTAAAAATTAATCTCTTTAAGCAATTGACAAAAGTGTGATTTCTTCCAACACCAAATTTCACCTCTCTTAAAACTCATCGAATCAGTGCTTCTCAAAACATTTCTTGGCACACTCATATCGCTGATGATAACCTTCATTGCTTGAAGGAAATTAACAGATTTTATCTTCCCCACCATCTTCGGTCGACACTGATTTCTTCTCAGAAGAAGTTTAGGAAATTTTCCAGTCGTTTCTGTTAGTAAAATGTTTCTTTATTCGACTTTCACGACGTTTTTTTTGTTTTAGTTCTTTCTTATTCTCATCATTCTTATCAGTTACATGACAAAAGGAATTGATGTATGTCTCAAGATCATTCCAGATTGTTTAAATGCACACACGTAAAAATAAAATCCATGCATGTTACCAGTCTCAAAACAGAGGGAACAGGAGACATAGCATCTGGACATTGAACTCCATATTTCAAAATATAAGTTTCAAACGATTATCAAATAATCCATTCTATCTTTCTGTTATAATCCGGTTCCTTGTACGACGGTCATAGTCCAAGGTAGAACCAATAAAGAAGAAGTCTAACACGTATATGGAATAACATAGATATATTACAAACAGTAATATATACAGAGAAGTAGGCAATATTAGTACAAACAATCAGCTTTAGTAGGGAGAACAATGTAGTCTCGACCAGTATCACTATCCCAATGTCTTGTAGTAATTGTCTGAACGCGACTCTGTCTCGGACTGCCTCTGACTCAACTGACTGACTCCTGACAGACTTCTGACGGACATCACTCCAGACTTCAGACTAAACATTATTTATTCCCCTCCCCCACGATGGCATCATGTGGCACAAGGCCAGTTTAACGTGAGATCTCCGAGCCCGTGGGCTCGGCTAAAAATATGCCCTTTGAACCAGTTCAGGGTCGGTTTACCTCCCCGAAAGAGACTCCGCCCTTCGGCGTAGCCTCGTTCGGGTTCCTCCCCACCCGAAAGCAGAGAGTTCAACCGATCAGCCGGTCGCCCGACCAGACTGAACGGCATTCAGTCACCCCCCCCCACCACTTTGGCATCATGTGGCACAAGGCCGGTTCAACGTGGGACCCCCGAGCCCGTGGGCTCGCCCATAAATGTGCCTTTGAACCAGTATAAACGGGTTCAGGGTCGGTTTACCTCCCCAAAACAATCTCCGCTCTTCGGCAGAGAGTTCAACCCATCAGCCGGTCAGCCGGTTGCCCGACTTCAGACGGAACTCTCTGCTTCCTCTTGAGGCGCAGTATTTATTACGTATGGAATAGTTTATTATGTTATTATGGTTATGGTCCCATAACACTTTCAATGTCGATACTGTTAAATCTCGATACCGATACTGAACTCTGTTATCTGATAATTATAGCGAAGCTTAATCAATATAATAAAAATCACACACGCGTACACACATACATCAATACATACGATCTATGCCTGAAAAGTAACTGTACATATGTCACAATGTATTTACCTTAATTTCAAGCAATAAACTAAATGGTTTCCCCTTTATAGTAACGCGCTCTGGTCTAATACACTTTTCCTTCTTTCTCTGTCACACTTTTAGGCACTTCCGGTCTTCAAATCTGCCGTTTCGTAACAGCATCACTCAGCAAAATGTTTTTAGGAAGAAATTTTCAATTATAATAAGACATGCAGATATACACACAAACGCAATCCAACGAAAACAGAAAGTTTGTTTATTTATGATTTTTCATCCTCAGCACGTTTCGCTTTTGATAAACGTTCATATAACAGCACCTATAATTGATAAATCTATTATGAGGCCTGGCAGACTCTTCCGCGATGCTCCTCACCTCTCTCGTTACGGGCCTCTTGATGTTATTTCCACCTTTAAATCTGGTCCCCTTGATGATCACCTTGTGATTGGAGAAAAGAAAAAAGTCACACGGAGCAAGATAAGGTGAATAGTGACGTCGTTCCAGTGTGGTGATGCTCTACTCTGTCAGGAACTGCTTGATGCTCAGGCCATTCTTAGCCCCGATTAGTCCTGCCACACCTCAGACTGCTTCACTGAGCTGAAAATTCCTTCCTACAAACATTAAGATTACAGTCATATCATCCCAATGTCTCATGTTAGATGATAACATAATCCGTTCATCTTTCATTCACCCGTTGGTCACACAGGACATCGAATTACTTTTCAGACCTCGCATGTGTGTGGGTAAATAAAGTGTTTTATTTCGCAGATCTAAAACTCCATTTTCTTATATATTTAAATGTTGTTACAGGAATATATATAGTGTGATTCTATCTAGCAAAGTAGCTAGCTATCAATGCATCTATCACTGATAGATTACCCGAAGTCACTCTAGAGTTACTTATAATGAGAAGGAAATCATTGAAGCAGTTCGAACTGTATCCGTAATTAATTTACTATTGTTTACTTTACTATAGCATTTTATTGTTATTAACCAGAACAATTTTAATAGTAAATTTCGGCAGAGTTGAGTAATTGCTTTGTCTTAATTGTTATTGTAAATAACTGTATAGTGATTTTAGTGCCACCCTATATGAAAGACTTTTCGTCAAGACGAATCGAGTTCTCCGGTCACTGACGTGTTTATTTAAAAATAAATGCGTATAAATTAACCCTCATCCCTGCTTTGTGCCAATGGTTTAAGGGGTAAAATCTCCGATTATATAAGATCTCATTTCATACATAGAAATATCAAATATGAGTGTTTCCTATGTATAAATATAGGCACGTTTATTTGAGGCGATGTACACAAAACTTTGACTATGTACTATGACCAAAACACGTCTTATAATCGATACCACATCAGGTGAATTTAAATTAAATTTTCGACAATTTCTGTTTACATCAGCAAATTTAAATATAATATTTGAAATAAAAACAGATAATTGCTTGTTTACTTAAGAATGCCATTACTTACAGTAACCGGTTCATTCATTTGTTTTAATTATATTTCTTAACACAAATGTGCATAATGTAAGAAATAAACTCCGCCACAACAAGGGAAAGGACGCAAAATTTATGTTAACGCATTTATGCTAAGTTTGTTAATTCAATTAACAAACAGTGAATGAATTTTGTTGTGAAAACCGTACTGATTTTACAAAGGAACGTATAGAGGGGGAAATACTTATTAGTTCTAGTTTTATATTTATTTGTACATAGTAATTTGCTAAGCGAACTCACAAACATGCCTAGAAGACAAAAACAAAAATATTTTGGGTTCTGATGTAATGTCTCCTATTCTATATAAAATCGAAAGGTGGACAATTTAATCACAAATTAAGAATGATTTTCACTGAACAGCAAATACTTGTACAGATAATACGATAAATGAAGAAGTTCCATTAAGATTGATTGCTTGATTTTTTTTATGGCTTACCTACCTTTTGCAGCTTAAGAATACTTTTGGAGATAATGATTTTTACTCAAGTTCTACTCAACACATATCTGGTCGATCAGAAGATGTGGAGTCATGTCTTTTCATAGCGTAAGTGACTATAACGGACCTTACTAGGATTGAAGTTCGGCTTTCCGTTTCCCAATAAAGAATCGTTATCCATTTTACCACCCGCAGATCTAAGCTTACGCCACCTGGTATTCCCAAGTGGTTACCCATCTAGGTACTGACAAGTCTTAACGTTGCTTATCTAATCCGGAGTTTCAATGTAATATAGCCATAAGCCCATATTCCAAGAAGAACAGCAAATACAAAACATGTCAATCTAAGAGGGACAACTAAACTTTTAAGGTCACATAGTGAGGAAAGAAGCTTGGAGAATTATGCGCTTATCGAAGGTAAAAGAAATAGACAGATAGATTAGTCTTTTTTTTAAAATCATTTCCCCCAATCAAGTGACATTTAGATGTACGACGTTACTAAATGCATGAGAAAAAAAGCACATTATAAAAGAACACGGAGACAAGATAATTATTAATATTACATGTCCATTTTTGAAGATGAAGTTTGACTGGAATGCAAGAAGCCGAAAGAGAGTTCGACAGGTTAAGGTGTAGGGTTTACGATTTATCAGAGAAGGAACTATTAGCATAGAACTTACGGTTACATCTAAGCAGTTCAACTGTAAAAAATACCGAGAACATGTCGCCAATCTCGTACTGCGACTAAATTAATTAAGCTTAAGTAGCAAAGAGGACAGCTCGTCAGAACAATTACTATGAAGATATTTATAGAAAATGCATTAGGAAACTGTTGCAGGTAATATGCATAAAATAAATGACCATATGAAGAAACGTCTTCCTGCTTGATGAAGAGTTATCATTATTTACAAGATTTACACAATGACTATGTCCCCAACTTTTTTGGTGCTATTACGTTTCGATTTTGCTTGTGTCCACCGGTCTTCGTCAGGTGCTTGTTGATCAGGATAACCATTTTCTTTTTACTAATGTTCAACCAATAAAAAGCAAAATGAAAGTGCCACTCAAGATAGAGCGATGCTGTACGATGTTGTATGAGTGTAAGCCAAGACAGGAATTCCAATTTCTGAGTTTATGTAGGAATGAGAAAGGCTAAACTGAGACCTGAAGAGGTTAAATTCCCAGGAACATCCACTTGGGATTCTGTTACACAATCCAGAAATTATATTTGAGTTCTACTTGAGGTTTGTGGTGATCTTCTGTTCCAAAAGGAGTTGAATGCAATGAACCTCCATGGGAGTACACCTATCCATCATGAAAGTGAAAGTTCAGATTCTGCTCGGTGGTGGTGGGTCATTACGAGTTTGATTTTGGACGTATCGAATCTTACAAGCCAGTCCTTCCTAACTGGACCACCAAGATAAGGTCAGTGATGAGATCTGCTGCCAGATTCTGATCATCAACATTTTTGGACGTGAACCTATAAACGGTTGTGTTATTTTCATAGATATGCAATAAAAATCGGTTACTGCTCGCTTATTGCTCAACTCGTTTTGACAGAAATTGAATTCGCAATTACTACGTTAATAAATTCACGAACAAAAATGCAACTAGGCTCGAGGGTTTATTCTAAATGGAAAATTTAAAACCGTAAACCTAACTTGGTAATTTCTTTTGTGGTTGTTACTTGTCACGCTGGATTGCACTTTTTACTGCAGCTATTGATGTTACTTCCCCTTATCTTAGTATCCGTTTCCCTCTTCCAGTAATCCGTCATTGGCCTATGAATGTAGCTCGTATAATTAATAATCACACGTGGTCTAAAGATCGCTTGAGACAAAAAAAAACAAAAAAACTGGCAATGATTATGAATTGTTGTTTTATGTGCCCATACAAACTCTAACTACAAACACTTTCCCTCCGATAAGGAAAACCAAATTATATAACGTTATTGCGACTATTATTTGTCTTCTGGTTATTATTCAGTTGATGAATAATGAAGTTTGGTTGTTTTTGTTCAAGTACTTTTGACTGTCTCAATCATTATCAAGAACCATGTGCAGTCACTGTGGTAAGCAAGATTCGGTTGACTGCATCATGGAATTTTATACTCACTTTGAATCGGTTCATCATGTGTGAATTTTAAGCATTTCAGCCCAGGCAAGGCTGCAGAGCCACTAGCACGCAGAGGGTTACAAAGAGTGAAAGTGGGGGTAAAGCCTGTGTATAGAGGGGATTGAGGAAAGGATAAAAGAAGAACGGGTATTAAGGAAACAGAATTGAACCCGCAATTACTATGTCAATACATTCACAAATAAACAAACCATGAGGATCGTGGGGTTATTCTAAATGGTAAATTATGAGCCGTAAATATAACCTGATAAGTTCTTTTGTGGCTGCTACTTGTCACGGTGGACTGTACTTTTACTGCAGCTGTTGAGTTACTTCCCTTTATTTATTTATTAATGATTTCCATATCGTATTTATCTCTACGATATGTCTACTCAAGTGATCCTCCGAGATTATACTATGCGCTGATTCTCTCATAGGTTTTAATCTCCAGTGTTCCCTGCCTAGTATTGATTAGTAAAATTATTGGCATAGTAATTACAATTTCACTACCTGGGATGGGCTGTGTGTCCTTGGACAGAGGGGTAACGGAAAGAATTAGGCAAGATATCCATAGGTATGAGCAACGGAAAGAGAACAATCTGTCACCGTAGATTAAATAAAGTGTTCATCTAGCTAGTCTGTGTTTGTTACATGGATCGATGAATACCTGATGAACAAACACACAAACACATGCGAACACACACACACGCATTCATATTTTTAAAGAAGTGATGGATATTGTTTTATTATCCCGACAGTTTTTATAACTTAAACGTTATTTTTAGTCGATACCCATATTTGAGATCTTTAATAGGATTTCATAAATAGACAAAAATAAACGACAGATGAAAATAGGTAAATATACTGTTTTATAAATTAACAGAGCGTTTACTCAAACACGGCTATCCACTAAAATTGTCGTTTAAATAATAAAACACACACACAAACAAACACACACAGAAAGACACACACATATATATATATATATATATATGTGTGTGTGTGTGTGTGTGTGTGTGTAGAGTTATAAAAGACAATGATCTCCCTTTGTCTGATATGTCATCTTGGTCACATGACGAATGCAGGTGACATCATCTAAACAGTGATGAAAGCCTTGGTTAGTAAGTAAGCTTACTGGAGTCAAGTCACCCGAGTTATTAAGCCCGGGCCTTCCAGCTGCCATGTGTTGCAGATTGACCATGGCTGCGTTTCCATTTGGGTATATATCTTCCCCAGACATAGAAAAGAACTCTGGCTAGCCGTCCTCAATTTGGAAAACCCTAGACCCACACTTCCTGTACGTGGAATATACCTACACTTGAGACATAATAGATAAATTTGTCCCGTTTGCATCAGGAGTCTTAAACATGGCTTCTGCAGGAAAAAAGAAGAATCTCCATAAGCCCCGATCTTTTCGTTCTGTTTTCATTCTACTTGCTGCGTTGATATATGTTATAGTTTTGTCTGTGTGAGACAAGTCCAAACGTGTAGCTTTGTGTATGTCTTAGTGGTATACAGTTCTCTGTTAGATATATATATATGCAAATTTTATGTGTAAGTAATAATGTAATAGTAAACACGATTGAGTGAGCTTAAGAGCCATTTCCATATACGCAAGATATAAACCCTTTTATGGGTGCTTACATTTCTACTTGACCACTTTCATTTATTCATTTGATTCAGTAACAAATATTTTTGTATCGAGAGGTAAATTATGCGGTCATAAAATACAGAAATTGGTAATTTACACCTAATATTTCATTAGTGAATATTTGGAGAACTATTGGGTGTTGATTGAAAATCATATTGAATAGACTTTGTCACTTGTCAGAAATCAATAAAAGCCTCAGGCATAATATGGATATAATCGCTAGCATTTTTTTTTAATTATTTGTGTGAACGAATGTTACACTTCTCTACATAACATCATAATGTTCTGCTAGACTTTATGATTTTCTAACTGGAATCAGACACACTTAGAAACATATAAGATAATACTATGCAAGAATGAATGAGAAAGGATCAGAGAAAAGTAATGTAACGGTGGAGAATGGAGCAAAAATGATACAGAAAATAGCTGAGAGAAAAGAGGCATAAGATAAAAACAAGCAAAATCAACAGCACAAATAATAAATAGTAGATTTTTTTCTGCTCCATATTTCACTCTTGATAAAGACTAAATAAAAGCGAAACATGTCAAATACCGTAATTCCTCATATATAACACGCATTTTTTTTCTAAAATATAGTAAGCAACATTAGGGGTGTGTATTATGCACAGCTACAAAATATCTTTAAATTATTGCCGTTTCATAGGTCGATTTCAGTTGCGAAATGATTACTGATCACAAACATACGACAATTTGGCACAAACATTCAGAGATTGCAACCCAATAAGGATGTTAAATACATTCATATGTACCTGACAATATTTAAAAATGTAAAATGAAGTAAGAATTATCATAAAACTAAATTAGAATAATATTATTCTATGTTTAAAACCATTTTTAATAAGAGTAGGAAACGCCGGCCGTAATGAAATTGGAGAGGTACAATTCATAGGGTTTGATTACCAAACAAGGGGTGCGTATTATGCGTGAGAAGAATCATTTTCCTACACTTTCAGCATAATTTTAGGGGTGCATATTATGGACGAAGGCGTATTATACATGGTAGATTACGGTATATAATCGTTTCTTATTGTTTTCTTTGTCTTATACGTCTGACGGATTCTATCCATTTTTTTTCACATATTCGATCCAAATTCAGAGAGAGAAAACAAAGACTATTTGAGAATACATTTTCAGTAGGATATAAGGTGATATTTTCCATGTAAGAAATGATTTCAGAATGTGGGCGATAATGGCTCTCTACAACTTCCTGTATATTTTTCTTAGATCACAATAATATTTTACTTGTTTTCATTACTCGTTGTCTCTTTTGCCAACTGATTTATTAACTTGGTTACTCACTGTTTCAACCGGTTTACTTTGCATGCTACCTCGCTTATGAGTGTTAAATTGTATCGGTTTACGATGTATGACTATTTTGTGTGGAAGAACGAAGGAAAATATGATGTTGTGGGAATATGAACTAGAAAAAAAGAAATGGCAGGTGAAAATGTATCGCATTTGAGGGTGAAAGGAGGTGGCACTCCACGCATTTTGAATAGGGATTCAGGAAAAGGATTGGAAGAGTAGAAATAAAAAAAAGTTGATATATAATGAGAGGAGGGTGTAATATCTTTAGCGAAAATTTAATTTGACTTAAGGAAAAATAAAAGAGAGATTGCAAAAAATCAGTAAATAATTAAAAATTACAAGAGTGAAAACAAGTTTTAGATTGCTGTTAAAAGAGGCAAAAATGATTGTCGAAAAGAGAGTGCTATAAATAACTGGAAGAGAGTCTGATCGATCTGAAAAAAAAGGAAGGCGTTGTCTAATGCGGCAGATTAGTAATAATTGCTTTTGTTTCGATTAAAGCCCGTGGGAACTAATTAATCTTTAGTAATCAACATTACAACTCTACCTGGTCGAACAAAATATTCCGATTCTTATGAGAATAATGAATTATAATAGCTCAGTTGGCAGACGCAAAAATTACTACAGACGAATTTTACCATTGTTCAAATAAATTATTTTTGAAACATAAGAGGTTATAAAAAATATATCTTAAAGGAGATATCATCTCTCTCTTTCTCTCTCTCTCTCTGTCTCTGTCTCTCTCTCTCTCTCTATATATATATATATATATATATATATATGTTTGTGTATTTAGGCAGCAATCCTTCTTTCATGCACATTACATTGAAAACGACAGACAACGTGCTTTTATTTAGTTTTTTATACAATTTCTCATGTGAACTAATATTTTTTTTCTTTTCGGATGATAAATTATATAAAAACTCTCCAAATGTTCTTTTTATCCGAGCGCTTTCGGATATACATTTAGCCATTTTCCAGGCTTATATTTTAACTGTTAAAATAAGAAATAGTTTGTTGTATGTATTTTTTAATAAAATGTTTCAATTTTTTTGTTTCAAAACTCGGTCAATATAATATGTCCATGTTCAAAGTTAATATTATTATGTGTTGGTTTGTTTGTTTTTATTACGGCTTCCATTATTTTTAGCCTTTTTCGCATGTAGATGATGCTATTATATTAGTGTTGTCGATAAGTATGTTCCGAATAGTATCCGGTAGGTCCCCATGAATATTTAAATGAGATCTAATTGACCTATTGTCAGAAAGATGTAGAGTTAGTCTGCGTCTTAAACATATTGTAGTATGGCTTATATAATTATTACGAATTTTGATTGATCAGGAATACAATGTTTAAGGGCATTTAATTTTATTTAATTTTGTTCTTGGAGGTGAATTATTATTTTTAAATATAATTATAGAGGTTTTAATTATTTCATAATAAATAATTATTCTAATTTTTTGGGTATTGTCAACTGGTTATGCATTTTTTTATAATGTTCTTAATTCATACTGTTTATAATTTTCGTTTATCTGATTTTTATAAAAAAATATTAATATTATTGTTTATGTTTCTATTCTCGCCGTTTCTACCTTAGACAGAAACGTCTAATGTTGAAATCCAACAATTGATTAGGAAATCCATTATTAATCAGCGTTTGCTTTATATTTTTGAATTTTTAAAGAAAAGCATGCGAGAGGATGATATATATATATATATATATATATATATATATATATATATATATATATATATATATATATAAATGAAAATAGTAAAACTGTAATTAATGCTGAAGCGTTTCGTCCAATGTGGACTTTCTCAAAGCAAAAAACGAAAGTCCACATTGGACGAAACTCGTCAGCTATAACTACAGTTTCTCTGAGAAATGTTCATATATATGTAAACGGGGCGCATACGCAAATATCCACTAGAAGTAAAGTGATGAAAATATGACGGATTAATAATATATATATTCTACAAATTTTGTTTACCATTGTATATGAAACTGTGCGGATATAAAAAAAAAATTAGAGAGTTATATTTCGCTTAAAGGCACTTGAATTGAGCTCGACCGATCGCCAGCTATTTATGGTCAAGTTGATTAAGACGCGCTGAACTTTGCGGTAGCTCCCTCTGTCCTGAACGACCAAGGACAATACAATTGTTTCTTTAATAAGATCTCGCGAACATTCTGGTCGGTAGACGAAAATATATATTTATTACAAAATTTTGGCCGTTGTACGCTCCGACCTTCTTCAGGTGTTGGAATGTCGAATTGAATCCTTTATTTCGCTCACATTCTTTGGGTCTTGTCACTGGATCTAACTAACGCCTTTATACATTGCGCCATGTGTTGTAATAAATATGGCGACAATGATGAGGACAATAGTCCGAATAATGTAAATAATGTACATAATACCTCATCTCAGAAATATAGTCATTCAAACTGGTTTATTGTTTTTGAAAAGTGTATCTATTTATGCATACTTGTGTTTAAACACTTGTCTGTGGTGGAGGAGGGAATTTTCTTCTGTGTTTATTTGGGATGACACTCTCACATACATAGACACACATACATACAGGTGTACGCATTTTAGTGTTAGTAAAAATTATGTTAACACTTTCATGGTAGAAATTATTTATTAAAAAAATATACATGATATATGCAAGCGGATTTACGGGATGATCTCAGCATGTTCACCTTCATGTTCAACACAAAAGATCAACGAGCAACGGTAGTATTTAAATATCGGACACTCGTATTGTTTCCTGAGGTAATTGACAAACGAAATACACGCTCTTATTCAATATACCCCATAAGTAGATTTCACAGAGCATCAAATAAGAGGAATATGTGGCGAACACAATGTCCAACTCAACATATTCATGCATCTGGAAATGTGTGATTGAAGTAATTTTGAAGAATAATAATGTCAACATAATTTTGACTAAACCTCGACGTACTATGATAACATTTCCGAGGGCCGTTTAAAACAATTCTAAGCTTCAAAATGCAAGAAGAGACACATGCGAACAGTTTTGTTGTGGCAACACAGTAATACTTCTTATAAAACTAGAAAAACTAATCCAGTTTCTGTCTTAATTTCTGTACAGGCGAGTCCATAATAAAAATGAGATGTGTTCAATAAATCTAAAAAGGGACAAAAGCTATCATTAAATATCGGCAAAATAAAGATATGACATCCAAGGATATTCATTAAGACATCTTACATTCACTTGCTGAGGGATAGCACAGACGTTGACATTCGGTCATGTCGCCCTAAAAAGCTCAATCACTGATGAAATAGTTTATGTCACTCATCCTGTGGTTTTGGTTGACAGACGTTTTAGTGTCAATTTGATAGCTCAATTCATAGGAATTAGTTATTGTTCGGTCCATAATGTTTTACTTGAGATATTTGGGGATGAGAAAAATATCTGTAAACTGGCTCCCAAGAATTCTAACATCAGAACAGAAGTCGAAAAGTGTTGACATTCCACGACACTTCTAACTTGCTTTCAGGCTGACACTACGAATTTCTACCGCAGATTAGTAATTCATGGTGAAACTTCACCACTTTGAACCTGAATAAAAGATTCAAAACCAAGAATGGACCAACTTTGGTTCTCCATTCCAGAAACAAATTCAAGCTTTTGGCAGTGAATTGATGTTAAGCGAGACTATATTGAAATAATGAAAGACTGTCTTAGAGAAATTCTTGGTGATGCTTTGAACTTTTTAATTAACCTCGTATATCACGTAATCGTTTAAACAATAATGAAAAACGCTTAACTACAGAGAATTATCTTTCTAGTCAGCACCTCTTTGGAGAGTTTGAATCTATGAATGAACTGACAAATTTATGCTTTTACATCATTTTACGGAAGTTTCATTATGATTTATCCAGTTTTTGCTGAGAGAAAATATACTTTTTCTGGTTTCAGTGTATCGTAAGCCGATTTACTGTATTGAAACCTCGCTTGGATTCTTTTTGTACCTAATAATAAAAAACGAATTCGGCTAAGACCTCGAGTTCAAATTATGTTGTCGAAGCCTAATTAAATTCAGAATTCGTGTTTGTTACGAAATTTTGGTACAAAATGGTTAACACCTGGATCTTGTGTAAACTAGCATTCATGTTAAAATTACGCAATTTAACAATCTCAAAATTGTATGATATAAAAACATCTCTGTTGTTTTGAAGTTACCGCGGATTGGTGAAGTTTGTACTAAATTTTGGTAAGCAAAGCACTAGACATGTGCATATTTGCTATCATTCTGCCAATTTTTATTTCAACATTTATGCTGATATCCACCGGAAAAAAAATTGTCAGTACAGTTATCCATGATTACAAATATCAGTGTGATGCTGAATATATTGACAGAACTAATCAGAGGTTGAGTTTTCAGATAATTCAGCACATGCTGTCGAGAGGAGTATGGCTTGTAAATATTCCAGGTTCTTTTATTGCAAAACACGTAATTAATAACACAAAATATGACTAGTAATTCTTCAGGGATTTTACCCATAAAACGTGCAGTGGCTTCCAATTAACAGCTGATAATTCTTGAGACAATTTATATAAAGTCTCCGCAACATTTCTCCTGTAAGCAAAGTAAGGCTGCCTAATCTAAATGTAATCTGTTTGTGATTTAAACTGCTGATTATCTGCTTCTATCACACTTTTGTGTTGTTTACATATTTTTGTTCTCACTTGGATCTGAAGTGCAAGGATTGATAAAATGTTAGACATGCTTTATTTGTTTTCTGTTGTTATATTTTTCAACCGAACACTTTACGGTAAGTATTATTTCTTTCCTCATTGTTTTATATTTTTTGAAAACATCTATATATATATTTTAATAACATTATGTACGCTCAGAGATTATGTATATTCAATTATTGAATATGTCCTCAAGATTTGACGCCTGTTCCAATAAGATGGCATCATTATATTCATTCAATTTATTCGCTTAAATCATTGTTTATTAAGAAAATGAATCTATTTTGTATGTAATATCATTTAGTAGATTTTCTTATTTTTGTACCACAGTATTTGTATTTTAATAATAATGTGCAAATCATTATGTACAATTTATGAAATATTTAAAAGATTTGGGGTAAAACAATTTTTCACATGAAAACTAAAATGAGATGCCATGAGTCAACCAGTATATATACAATTAAAAATCTGTATTAGATAGTAACGGAGAGAGGGAAGGGGGGAGTCATGAGTATATGACTGGAATCGGGTTCAGAATATCCTGTCAGGGTTGCTGGTTGGTGTTAGAGGCAAATTAAAGCACAGAAAATTATGTATTGATTTTCTTGGAAAGCTGGCTCAAACTTGGTGGAACATTTGCCTGCAACAATTTTCCAGTAAATAAATATTCTAACTGAGCCCCACGTGACTAAAAAAGATCAAGAAGCTAGCTAGCTAGATAGATAGATAGAGGGATAGATGGATATGAACAGACTGAGATAGATAGATAGATAGATAGATAGATAGATAGATAGATAGATAGATAGATAGATAGATAGATAGATAGATAGATAGATAGATAGATGCATATGAACAGACTGAGATAGATAGATAGATAGATAGATAGATAGATAGATAGATAGATAGATAGATGAACAGACTGAGATAGATAGATAGATAGATAGACAGATAGATAGATAGATAGATAGATAGATGCATATGAACAGACTGAGAGATAGATAGATAGATAGACAGACAGATAGATAGAAGCATATGAACAGACTGAGTTAGATAGACAGACAGATAGATGGATATGAACAGACTGAGATAGATAGATAGATAGATAGATAGATAGATAGATAGATAGATAGATGTGAAAAGACTGATATAGATAGATAGATAGATAGATGATATGAAAAAGAATGAGATAGATGATAAAAGACTGAGATAGATAGATAGATAGATAGATATGAAAAGACTGAGATAGATAGATAGATAGATAGATAGATGAGATAGATAGATAGAGATAGATAGATAGATATGAAAGACTAGATAGATAGATAGATAGATAGATAGATAGATAGATAGATAGATAGATATGAAAAGACTGAGATAGATAGATATGATAGATGAGATAGATAGATAGATAGATAGATAGATAGATGAGATAGATAGGAAGAAAAAAGGAATAGATTGGAAGAGGATAGATACATAGATATAGATAGATAGAAATCCCAAAAATGAAAGTTTTAATCTTATCAATAAAAATGAAAATATTTTCTACAAATCACTTATTCGTCTTAGATAATTATTTTTGACTTTTGTCAGTATGGCTGATGCTAACCTCCAAGAGAGCAACTCATTGCCATTTCTATGTCTGACGTTTTCCACTGGCATGTAGTTAAATTGTTATATTAAATAAATTGACAGGTCTGCTTCTGGGAAAGATGGTTCACTGCGTCGTGACTGACAATTTATCTTGCGTGAAAACATCTTGTACGTTTGTAAATGTACTATTCATCAGTGCGTTGGATATTACTGCCACATAAGAAATGGGATTCCTGCTATATATTTCAAGATTCTCGGTAATATCAAAATAAGCGTCTGTATTGTTACCAGTCCTGACCTGAGGTCTTGATTTCACTCAATTTTCCCAAAGCCGTGGTGTGATAACTTTGTGATTTTTCTATAAATATTTTCATGGCAATTGTTCTAATGCGCTTTCCTCCTTGTTTTTCTTTTTCCTTCAAGTTAACTTAACCAGGGATATATGCTCATTGCCCTCTTTTATTTCTGTGTCAATTTTCTTTAAATCCCCTTCCTTCCCCCGTTTAGGTGATCAGAGACTTCAGTTCTCTGGTAATTGTGGGGCGCCTTTCGTTTCGTGTGTGATTTTCGTATTTGTTGTTGTGTTTGAATGATTGTGTGTTTCAGTGAGTGGTTGGAATGATAGATTATTTTATAGTATTAGAATCCCGCATTGATTTTGTCCAGTTAACTGATGTTTTTGACATGTTTAAGGGTTGTCTTCTTTTAGTAATAACAGTATTTTGTTTGGTTTCTTGTAAATAGTTTTGTTTTCATACGGTTAATTCTCATCGTCGCTTGTTTTTAAATTGTTATTTTTATTCCCGTCCCCAAACTTAGCCAATGAAGTGCACATATGGGGGGGGGACTAGTTAGAGCTTTCATAGTGACAATTATGGTGGATGTACTCAGAAAGGTAAGAAAGGTAATTCGTTTTTTTGGTGTTAGGAACATTGTGGTATGTTTGCGTTAGTTTTTTGTGGCTAGCTAAGTTTAATTTTAAGACTGCAGAAGACCATAATTTTCCCTCACCCCCTTTTTGACTTGTGCCGCTCTTTTATCATTATACAAATAAATATCGCTTTCTTTCTTGGTGCCTCGATTACCTAAATGTAAGCACACAACTAGATTAGAAAATAGTTTTCATAGTTCTAATAGTATATAGGCTATCTGCACAGATTCGCTTACAAATAAGCATATATGATGAAAAATTTTTAAAACTTTCTTATTATTAAGAGGAAAAATACAAAGGATAAAAAATCCTCTGTTTTTTTACCTCTTAATAATAACAAAGTTTTATTATTAAACTATATTTTTTTATCCTTTTTAGAACGTTCCAAATTTTAATTAAGAATATTGTTTTTCTTGAGTCGGCGGGTGACCATAATTTGGTAAATGGTATTTTAGCGTCTGTGTTGAAAAAATATATTGATTTGGAAATTCTTACAAAAATCAAATAATGGACGGATTTTGATGAAACTTTTAGGAATTATTCACAAGGGAATTTACTTATTACAGAAATGTTTTTCTTAGAATTTTTTTACATCTGTTACTTCCTACTGATTTAAATTTATGAACTTTCGAGAAATTCATTTTTATTCGGCGTAATGGTTATATTAGTTATAACCAGGACACTTTGGGTAATCTAAATCATCATTTTATTTGTTTATTTTTGGATACTGGGTCCCTAATTAACGAAAATCAACTCTGAATCCAAAAATAGAAATTCAATAAAACTAAGACATTATTTAATTAGAAAATCATTGAATTGCTTCTATGAATATTAAAGCTTTTCATTGTTTTTAAGATATATTATGAGCATTACTGACCTAGGAAACGTTCATCAATGAATAATGAATTTTTAAAATAATTGTTTTGACAGTATAATTAAATTTTGTTATAATATTATTTAAAGTTTTAATTTTTTTAATCCTTTAATTTGTACCGGTTAGGTAATATTGTTATTAAGTGAAAAAATATTTACTAATCTTAAATGCAATAGATTCCAATAATTCAGTGACCACCAGTACTTTTAATTTTTTGTGTATTTAAAATTTTGCAAATAGGGACGTCCATACACGACATAATCAGAAAATGAGAGCAGTAAGTGTAATAAATTTAAAGCCAATGTACTGAAAATTCAATAAAACAGGCGCTCATGTTATATTCGTCATGTATTTTTACAGATATGTCCCTATAAAAATAGTCAGGATGTTACCAATTTTAAAAATGTATTTCAGCAATATTCTAAAATAAATTGATTAATATTTATTTTCTATCTGATTAATTAAACATTAAATCAGCGAATATCTCTCAAATACACATTGAGAAATATATGGTAAAATGGTACAAATAGCTAAAATCAACTAATTTTTAGCGATTTCAAAACGAAAACTACTTCTAATTATTTTAAATTAGTTTTAAAATAATATATATATATATATATATATATATATATATATATATATATATATATATATATGTGTGTGTGTGTGTGTGTGTGTGTGTGTGTGTGTGTATGCATCCTATGTTTGTTTCCTTCTGTGTTTTTATGGGTTTGTATATTGCTGTATGTTCTATATGCATATACACACACCTACACACATGCACACACACACACACACACACACACACACACACACACACACATATATATATATATATATATATATATATATATATATATATATATATATATATGAATATATGATGCATTTTATAATTATGAAAATGGATTAGATATTAAGATATATATATATATATATATAACAAAAATAAAACTATAAATATATATACATATATATATATATATATAAAATATATATAAATAACTATATATATATGTGTGTGTGTGTGTTTATAGTCTCTAGACTATAAATGAATATCTATGTGTGTGTTTGTGTATGTGTTTCTGTTTTTAGTAGGGATAATAAAGAGCGAGAGAGCATATACAACTGGAAGTAGAGTACTAATACAAAAAATCTGTACGTCGAAAATTGCCCATACGCAAGAAAACACATTAGCACCAGGTCTTAGAAAATATGCTGTAATTTTAACACTGAACTGTAAAATGTTCAGTCTATTGATAGCAATAGGTTATATTCCACTAATCGATAGTTTTCGCTTCCATTTATAAACTAATCATTTTCCCCCATGATTTCACTGCCATTTATTGGTTTCCTGGCCTTGGTGTCTCTGCAAAATACTTTTCGCTTTTATATCATAAATATGTCCGCCGTGGCTAACCACATTTCGAGGCACGTGATTATAGATTGTAGACATATTAGGCGACACTGACTTTTGACTCGTCTAATGGAAGACAAGATTTTGATGAGAAAATTTATACGAACACTAATCCATTGACCCTTTCGAACTGTTAATCATCCATCAGTCATTAAATCAATTTATCCGCCCTAACCTTCATCGACTTCTCTCTGTATTTTCATATGCAAGTAATGTCGGCTAATTCCGTGTACACGTAAGTATATTCCGAATATATTTCGCAATCGACAGGCATCCATGTAAAAAAAAAAGTATTCAACGTAATCATTAGCTGATTTATTAATTAAATGATTTTGAAAAACAACCTTGTCATTTTCAGATTTTATGTTATATGTTGATTCCTATTCTTGTATGAGTAAAACCAACCAAATGCATAGATATATCATGCAAAAAGATGCTGGGATTTCTTCCTATCCAATAGAAATGGAAAATTCTGGTCTTCTTCCACCCAATTTTTGTTCTTTCTTGTCTTGCTGTCAGAAAGTTGACTGTATCCGTTTTGTGTTTCAACGTCATTCTTAATTTGTGAATATTTTTGACTTATCACGTTTGCTTCAGTCACTTTTGATGGGCATTATATTTTTTGCTTAGTATTAATTTGCTAAGTTCATTTTCTTCCGTTACTAAATGTTTGTTGGATACATTTTTAGTTCCGTTTCTTTAGCATTCTTACAATTTACACTTAACCATGGCAACATAATTACAAAGCAAGAAAATAATAATAATAATAATAATAATAATAATAATAATAATAATAATAATAAGAAGAAGAAGAAGAAGAAGAAGAAGAAGAAGAAAATATCGAAATCTCAAAAATGTAAGTAATCGAAATCTCAAAAATGTGGCACATAGGAACATCAACAATCCCTGTTGTAGTTGGAGCCGTCGGATTGGTTGGAAAAAATTCCAGTAAACTCATTGAGGGGAAACCTGGTAGCCCATGCCTTAAAGAAATACAAAAAAATATCCTCACAAGTACAGCCCACACCTTACGAAGGATTTTATCTATGTAAAACAGGTGTGATTTTTTTTCAAAATTGCTCAATAGAAAATATAATGCTATTTCTGCCCTTAGGTCTCTGGTTGGGACCCGGAAAAAATGTCTACACACCAGCAATCAAAGGAAATAATAATAATAATAATAATAATAATAATAATAATAATAAGAAGAAGAAGAAGAAGAAGAAGAAGAAGAAGTAGAAGGAGGAGAAGAAGAAGAAGAAGAAGTAGAAGGAGGAGAAGAAGAAGAAGAAGAAGAAGAAGAAGAAGAAGAAGAAGAAGAAGAAGAAGAAGAACAACAACAACAACAACAACAACAGCAACAACAACAAAAGCAATAATAATAATGATAATACATTCCTTAATACTACATCAGGTATATCTAACATAGCTTCTGATCTTAATTGATTGAAAATGTTAACACGTACGAGTTTCGTCTTTGTTAAATAAATATAAGTTTTGTATAAAATATTTTGCTTATAGTTCACTTACATTGTTTAGTTAAAATCTTTGAGACTGACACATTCTGTTTTTTTTTTTGTTTTTGTTTTTTGTTTTTTGCTTTTTACGAACGGCAGTAGTGCGGCACCATCAGGTCAGAGTATAGATGATTGATGGATTTGATTTTACGGTGTATCTACATTTTGGGGTTATTTAAGTGCGGTATATATTTTGGATTTTAAGAAATTTCTTTCTTTTCTTGGTGGGAAGATAGTGGATATTGCCTCAGAAATCACTTTGAATATCAATGATTTATCCCGATACAAGTTCTAACTGTAACCAACAGATTATGGCGGAAATCATCCATAATTTTCCCCAGGGTTATTTGCGCGTAAATAACTGTAACGCACACGGTTGGAATTCGATTTGTAATTTCGTTTCTACTATCTATTACGTTGAAGACGTTTTTATTTCTTAAGCTTGAAGGATAAGGCAGCCAAGATAATTTAGAACGCGCATTTTGATTATAGGGAACACTCTAAATCATAGACCAAATGAACGAACTTAGCTAACCTGACCTGAATGTATTTGTAAGTAAGCATCACCTATCAGCTTATGCGCTGATTTTTTTTCAAAACATGTCCTTATGCACCTACAAATTTAAATCTATTTTTCTGTATAAAAAATACGGCAATATCTTTTTACAGGGTGTCCATACTTACTCAATATCCTTAATTTATATCCACCTTTACTGTTACCCCAACATAAATGGAAATCATATTGCTTGCTATCATGGAAATTAAGATTTGAATTCTTATTGCGCCTATATTCTAGTAAGACACTTCTTTCATAGTATATAAATAAACCAGTTTTATTATTATTACTGATGTTGTTCTTGTTATTATTATTATTATTATTATTATTATTATTATTATCGTTTTTATTTCCTTTAAATTCTGGCGTCTACACATTTCTTTCCGGGTCCGGCCCAGAGACCTAAGGTTAGAAATTGCATCATGACACTTTCCACTGACAAATATATTTATACACACACACACACACACACACATATATATATATATATAGATAGATAAAGCCCTTCATAAAGTGTGGGCTGTACTTGTGAGAACATTTTTTTTTCTTTGAGGCATACAAAAATCTACTATTATTATTATTACTATTATTATTATTATTATTATTGACGAAGTATATTTTCTTAGGAAATGAGCCTTTCCTATGAGCGGCATTTGTTATTGTATAGCTTTCCAGGGATCTATTTAAACAGTTTTCCTACTCTATGGAAACTTAACCTCATCAAGTCAAGGTTCATACATTATCTATCCTCAGAATGTTCACTTCCTACTTCTTCGTCTTAATTCCATATCTTCATCCATTATCATTCACAATAGAGAATTATACATGAGTTAATTATTTGTAGAATATTATTAAAATAAATAACTATATAATATAAGAATGCTAACTTTTCACCTTCCTCAGAATATTGGTTAAGGTTTGATCCTTTGTTCCATTAACTTATATTTTGTGTGGAAGTTTATTGCTATAATAATCTCTAAGTCTGCTTGTCAGAAAGAAAGTTTCGCCCTTTATTTAGGGTACACATACGTACAGATACACACAGTATATATATATATATATATATATATATATATATATATATATATATATATATATATATATATATACACTCTGAAGACATGTATTTTCTTTAAGCCCTCGTGAAAAGTTGAGCACAAAAGAAAGTGATCAGAGAAGACACCAATATAGTTCTCTTTTGTTATTTCAAAAGCAATCCTTTCTCGAAGCGGCTGCCAAAAAACAAGAGAGAAAGATGTTCGGTGAGATAAAAGCATAAGGAACAAAAACAGGAAAGGTGATTAGAAAAAGTGTCTAGAGCAAAAGAGATAAGAAAATTACAAGAAGCAAAATCGTTAAGAAAGCGAACAATGCATAGGAAGAAGCAAAAGCATCAGACAAACGAAGAAAAAAAAAAGGAATAATTACTATAAAGACACAAATATAAAAAGGAAAACATAAGATTCTAGCGAAGGAAGCATTCTCAAGACATGCCTATGCTATGTAGAACAATATAAAGAAAATAAAATTTTACAGAATGGCACAAGCCGTTTTTACTAATATGTATTTTATTTTTATTTGACACCAGTCGAAGTTACTGTGTTCCCAAATCCGTATCACAATTAGTTGTAAAGTCTATAATCTTTTCAGTGGTTCTATAGTATACATGTCACCAAGGTTACGTCATCGTTTTTGATATCCTAATATTTCTTCTCTTTGATTTGTTGCCAATGAAAGTTAGACTGCCCAGACAGCACTGCTATTTAACCCATAGCTGGAGGAATAAGCAATAGATGTATACCATTCGCTTAATGTATTTCTGCACCTGTGAATGTAACAAACTCGATCGTAATAAGAAGTGGGCTTGCTGAATTCTCTTTTCGAGACGCTAACCGTGGCAATAGATGCACAAGAAGCAAATAGGCAATTTACATGATACGGAAGAAATGAAGATGAAAACTTAGGAAAAGAATAAGAACACAAAAAAGCTGAATGGTTAATATAAAAGAAACGATAGTGAGATTAGAAAGAACGAGAAAAGAAATAAGTCGAATGCGCCAGACAAATCACGGATCCCTGGCTTCTCTCTCAGTCAATTAACTGCTACATGTGTGAGACTGGGTAAGAGTGAAACACTGTAGAAGGCGGGATTCTTGAACGGACGATGAAGGAAAAAATTATGAAGAAAAATACAAAAAACAGCATTTTCTGTTACGCATTTTAACTTATGTTCACTTGATACAAAGTGTAAGAGTTATTCAATTTGGAGGATTACTAATTTAGTTGATTGATATTGATGTAAGAGAGAGTAGTAAGCGAAGATTATGAGAATGTGGATGATAGATAACAATTTACCCTAAATGTGACGTGTTTATGGTTTTATCATCTTGGGAAGCAAGGGATGCGTGTGACTGTTCTACAAAGTATCAGTTGAGATGGGGTGAAGCGGATATTGAGTGTAAAGTTCTGTATTGGTGGCACAAAAATATGAGGATCTTCTGAATATTTGCCATACAACTATTGACAGAATAGGTATATTTCCAACGTTGCTTCTGAGCGACGACATATTTACACATATGATATATTTAGAATTATATTACGACCCTATTTATAGGGTGGTACATATGTCATCTTCCAAAAAGACGGGTAAACGATTTTGAAGGCTATCAACGTTGAAAAGTGAAGATCGTGTAACTGAAAAAAAATTAATTCATATTCACATTAATATACGATAGGCAATTGCTGGTATGTATTGCAGATTGCCAAATCTGCATATATTGTGTCTTTTCTGTCACAGGACATATTCATTTCGTTTACCCAACTATTTTAAATGACAACATGGGTCAAATAATATGAAATAGGGGATTTTTTAGCTAATTTGAGGGCGCTGAATCTGAAAATAGAATTACTTTTTCTTGGTTAGTTACCGTTTTTTATGTACAGAAATGCCTCGTTTTTGGAAAAAAAAATTGTTTTCTGTATATATAATACTGACCGATGGCAATATTCCTCAGAATAAAATCGAAAAACCTCTCAATTCGTATTTAAACCAACAAATATTGAGAAATAGCATTTTTGCAATATCAATCAGACCCTAAGTCTTTAAGAATAACACAATTGAATATACCAAGACAAACAAGTATTTTCATCAAAACATTTAATTAACTAACAGAAGAAAGAAAACCTTCGTGAACATAAGAGCTCTGGTAACAATTTTCTCTTTCTTGATTGTCTGTCAAGTTCAGTGTTATTTCAGTCTCTTTTGATACTCCAGCAGTATCATGTACAATGGAATAAGTGCATTCAATTGGTATGTATTTAGTTGGAGTTTCTTTTCAACTGTGAAAACAAAATGCTCTCAATGCGCTTGGTTTTCTTCAGTAGTGAAGGGATAAAAATGATGGGATAAATTTATGATTTTAGAAGGTTTTAGGGATTCATATTTAAAGATTCATTTTTTATGTCACCTTAATTATCAGATTTACTAAAGTGTATTACTGATAAAAGTTATCAGTTAATTTGAATTTTGGCGATAATTTCGAAATATTCGTTACTTCTATTTTAAAATTTGTGACTCAAAAACTCTTTTTTCTTGTAAAAATAGCTTATTTCTGGGGCCTGAAAAATTGCTCGGGCTACATGAAGATTGATAGGTTTCTACGAGTTTTATTAACTGATTTTTTGGATCTGTCAAGTAAAATTTATCTTTTTTCCCCAAGTATGAGCAATTCTAGTAAAGTAAAAATGGTAGCTAACCATGAAAAAGTAACGTTATTTTCGGAATCAGTAGCTTTAAATGAGATACAAAATGTGTCTTGATTTTTGGTACCATGCATAATGTTGAGCAGTGTTATAAAACTGATTTATTAGAGTCATATTAAAAAATAAACAGTTTATTAACTACCATTTATTAAAGGTTTTAAAGAAATCTCTTTTAATTTCACCGGATTTTAAAGTAAATTGCACTTTGTGAACCCTGACACAAACAGTTGTTAAAATGGCATCAATATGTAATAAAAAGGCAGAAAAGGCATCTAATGACAATGTGAAATGCCAAACATCTTCATTAAATTCTTTTATAAATGTGGACACAATGAAACTGAAAGGGGTCATTGCTGACAACTTCATGTTTAACCTGACTGGAAAGAGACCAATATTAACTTGCTTCCAAAAGTGTGAATAGAGAGAGAGAGAGAAAAAAAGAAGCGTCCGATATGCTGATTTCGAAGCTGTTGGAAAGTGTCTGGAATAATGGCGACACGTGTCGATTTGGATAATCAGTCGAGAAGCGATGACTAAAAATACAATATAAATGTAAAGTGCAAAGAACGAAGGGATTTTTTTAGATAATGGCTGATTGCAAGAAGCGGTAAAATGATTAGTCGTGTAAGCGGAAAATAACAAGTAAAAGAGTGGGTAATTAAAGATCTGACCGGAACAAATACGCGGTCGATTGGCTTAAAAAAAGCGGGGTTGAGTTAATTCGAATACACATATCTTTAGAAATTCAGCCAGTTACTCAGTAGAGTCATCATCTTCCGTAAAAGAAATTCATTCACTCACAAACCAGAAAAAAATTCCTTGCTTCTTCTTTAAAATATTTCAGCTGACTCTCCCTCTCTCTCTCTATGCCTCTCTCTCTCTCACACACACACACACACACATATATATATATATATATATATATATATATATATATATATGTAGAAAGAGAGAGAGATTGGGAAATTGGGTAGACGGAACACATGGGGCCGTCGACCGCTATACGAGCACGAAGTCTCAAGTCATCGTAAACTCATTGTTTAAATGTAGTGGTGTTGTTCAGATTTTTATCGTTCTAGATAACACGCTATTGGTTGCTCGTTTTCACGCCAACTTACATACGCCTTTGATTGTTCTATCGGACAGAGTGATGGTTAACAATTATTTACATTATTCGGACAGTTGTCCTCGTCTTTATTGTCATATTCACGACGTCTCGGCCGTTGCAGGCTCATGTCTTCTTCAGGTGATTGGAACTTCGAACTGAACCCTTTATTTCGTTCATCAGGATAGATTGTTCTATTTCCACCCCTATACCTGTTCCAGATGTCTCAGTTATCTCCCTTTAACACAAAGTTTTGTTCACCACTGCAGTAGTCAGGTATTGAAGCGTCGTGAATATAAGAATAAAGATGAGAACTACAGTCTTTACAATGTAAATAATGTAAATAATTACAATACTTCAGAAATATAGACAAATAGTGGTCATAGATATAGATCAATCCTCAGTTTCTCTAACTTCCATCAACAGATTAATGTTAATGTTAATTTGACGCACCTTTTTATGAAATATATTAACACGGCAGCTACTTTCAGAGAGCATTATTCGAATTAACACAGATTGATATTGCATACGTCCATTCCTATGCTCGAGATTATATACTAAGAAGTAGTTCAATATATATATATATATATATATATATATATATATATATATATATATATATATATGACGTATGTGCTTCTGATATATTCCATAGTCGACAGTAGCTCGATATTCCAATTTAAGCAGGAGCCAGGGAAACGCCAAGGGAAATCGTTGTGTCAAAGTAAATGAATACAGATGCCGTCGGTTCATCACTGAATGTTAGCGGTGGGAAATGTTATAGCAATTCTAAGTGACAATTATTGCATGAATTTTTCAAGGCGATCAACAAAGTTGCTTGCTGGATTCACCAAATCACCATATATATTTACCCATCGATTTATCTTCTCAGTTAGAGACTTCCAAAGAATGCTGTTTGTATTTCAGATATTGAGTTCGATCCTCGTTAGAATCTCTGGAATGTTGATGATCTGGAAAATTTGACATCAATCATAATGCAATGACTATATATGTATCTCTTTTTAAATTTCCAGTAATGAGCACACACCCATATTGTTGTAACCTAGGAAAGGTTATTGAAGGTTGGTAATGAATGATAATACTTAGGACAAGAACAACACATATAAGATTCGCCAGCGGCGCGTAGAATTAGTCAACTGCTAGAAGTGAGTCAAGTGAATTCCACAATGAATATCCAACTGCAGGATATCTGCCAACCTCACCACGCGGTCAGATGTGGCACAAGGCCAAAATTTCACGTAGACCCCGTATAAAACGGGGTCGGGTAGCTGTTTCCCGTTACAAGAATCTGCCCTACGACATAGCCTCGTCTGGGGATCGTCTCTGCCCGGAGGCAGAGAATTTGACCAGCACAACTGGAGACGAATCTCCAAATGCAGCCCAGCATACAGTATTTACTACTGTATTTATATGAATGGAGACATACTCGTTATCGTCCGTAGGCATGCTACAACACATATATATCAGAGAGTATTGAAAAGGATCCACAGATATGTTTTGAAAAGGAATGTAGTGTGGGCTCTCTTGGGGTGGTATTCACAATAAAACCTGCATATAGATGGGCACTAGATACAACCCTAAGAATTTAATTAATGGGATTTATAACTTAACATTACCGAAAAGGTTTCGTTCCAACCATCATCCCAGAATCTGTAATTTTTATGATTCCGTATTGAATAGTAATGAGGGTTGGAAAACTTCTAGTTGTAAAATAAAAATATGGTTCAAATAAATGACCTGAGAATATTTATATCATCATCATCAACATCATGTTTGGGTGTGGGTGGGTTATTTCTGTTTAAATAATCGAGATGAAAGACAAAGAGTTATTCATTCGTACATAGAAGTGTCCCTTGCAAGTATACTTGACAGATCCGATCCTTCATCACGTCAAAGCACAGCCTATGTTCTCAAATGTAAATGTTTACCGCGCACACGGCCATGCGGCCACTGATGCCATCAGGGTAACCATTCTTACTGGTCTAAGAATTCCTCCTCCTGACTGCATACATCGTTATGAAGCCTACTATACCTCAATGTGCTCTTTGGCCCTGCATGAAGTTTTATCCATTTATTCACACGTCTTATTATTTGAATCCTGATGGATGTTTAACCACCAACCTCGTAAGAAGACGTACAGCTACAATCTTTTCGAACCTCGTTACCCGTGAGATCACGAAGTTAAGCAACGTCGAACCTGGTCAGTACCTAGGTCGATGACCCTTTGGAAATACTCGATGTTGTAAGCTTGTATATGTGGGTGGTGTAATGGATAATGGCACGGAATTGTGGTTCGGAAAGCCATTTCTCGTTGGGTTATATTCACTTCCGCGGAAATACTCTTGGGAAAGGTATGAATAATCTGCCTCTTCTTCATCACCTATGGGCTAATTAGTACGACATAATCACTAAACAATTATTAACTAAGGAAATATTAAATTGTAAAATAAAATTTCTGGATTTAAATAACCAACAAAGGGTTGATAATCCGTAGATTACGAATCAATCAATAAAAGAAAACTTACCAAAAATGCTAGATAGAGGAATTGTTGCCATGTTCAAGAAGTAGATAATACGGGTTTACATGTTACAGTAACATTTATAGACTGACTTAAAATAAAATTATTATACAAGTTTTAAAAACATGAGAATATACTTGCCGCGGAAATAATATATTAAATTTATAAACGGAAATAAAGGAAAACTTGTCAATTGTACTTCAATTAATAGGAGTGGTCGAGCCGAGATATGAGACAGGTTGTAATTAATTATTCTTTTAAGCAATGAAACAGGTCGTTATATATATATATATATATATATATATATATATATATATATATATATATATATATATATATATATATATATATATTTGGAATAACAACATCTTCTGGAATAACGACATCTCCATATCTGTTCGCGTGAAAGAGTGTTGAGTAAATATCAAGAAAACATAACAATTTATCTGTTAAACTCCCGTCGGATAATTAATCTTATTTCATTACATATTATCAAAATCGGCAGGAACAGGAGCCAGGCAATTATAACATGAACGACTTTCGTGAGATGCTAATTGAAAATCTTTTCGGAAAAATAAGATCTCACTTAACAAATCCCAACACGGAATTTTCCGAATGCAAAAACTTCACAAATTCATTTAGGTTTCTATTAACAACATAGAATCTGAAGAATATAACAGAATTGATTAAGTTGATTCTTTATAGTTATTTGTTGTGTTTCATTCTATCTTTCTACGTACCTCTCGCTCACATAGGCACGATGCAGGCAATCTAGTATTCTGTGTTTGGCAGCATAAAAATAAGATGGAATGTGTATAGTTTGAAATGTGCAACACATGCTTTTCATTTCATTTACATCGTAGGAATTATTGTTTATTTTTTATTAGCTTTGCAAGTTTTATTGTATTTTTTTCTGAAAGTCAAGAAGTCTCGTGATAACAGAAAGGTATAAAGAAAATCGGGGACCAAGCGTTTCAATTTCAATTTCTTACTCGGATTAACGAGTCGAAATTAGTGGTCCGCTTATCATGATTTCAAACAAAAATAATCAGATCGATGGCGATCGATAACTCAGCAATTTCGCAAGATTTAGTTTTAACTCAATTTAATAGAGTTGTCGGAAATATTTTTTTTTGTTTGTTATCTATCTATCTATCTATCTATCTATCTATCTATCCAGTTAAGGCATAGCTTAGAAGTGGCACAAGACCGAAAGTAGAGAGTACTTAGTGATAATCGAACTAATCCGTAATTGATATAGCGAGACAGGCTTGCTTACCCAGTGCAAGTGACTATATATATATATAGTTAAATTCCCAGATGAATTCTGTGAACAAGACAAATTGGTATCAAATGACAATTGGAAAAAAAATCATACATTGTGCCGACATTTATTAAAAAAAAAAAAAGAAAATAATAATAATCCCTTACTATAACGGTAATTTACATTAACCAGAAAAAAGGCTTAGACACAAGCGTCTATCTATCTATCTATCTATCTATCTATCTATATATATATATATATATATATATATATGAGAATTAAGGAGGATTTGAGATAATTATAAGAAATTCATCGAGTTTAGAAGAAACCCCACCAGACTGCCGAAACCACTGGACGGCCGTTTTGTCCTATATTTGGGACTCATCAGCCGTGCGCATCCACTACCGAGAATTAAAATCCGCATACAATTGGTATGAAGTTTGCCTCACATCGTAAATATCCGGGTTTCAATTCTCGGTAGTTTCTCATTTGTTTTAAACACTTTGTTTTCAATATAAGACATGTAAAAGAGAAAAGAGGACTTAATGGATTTCTCATGCTGACAATATTAGTTTGGATATAGGTGTTGCCATTATGATCATAAAATGGGTCTGGTTTCTTTGTTTTAACATTACAGTCTAGATATCATGGTTGGTAATCACCGATAAACTTCTTGATTTTTATACTAACGATTTCAGCGTTTTTGCTGTAATGAGTTCATTTACGAACTTATTTTTTTAATAATTCTGTGGAATATCATAATTATGGCTTTTGATACGCAACAGCTCCAATTTCGTCATCAGAAGCGCCTAACAAAACCAATAATTATGTAGTTCTCAACCTACAAGATTGCAACCAAAAATTACAATCTACCTTAGTTGACACAACAAAATTCACTAAATTCATTTAAAAAAATATTGAATATATTTCGCGCATTTTACTTTTTACCAGACTTTGAATTATGACACTTTGTATCTTCTACATACATTGTCTGAACTTTCAATCACCTGCTGAACATTCAGTAACATTTTCAAAATTTTAAACCAATGAGATCCTCGCTTCTGTGTATATATCCACGTGCGGGATAATAAATCGTATATTGCCTCTTCTACATATTCCCTCTATTTGAGAATATTTACACACACACACACACACACACACACACACACACACACACACACACACATATATATATATGCAGAAATATAGTTTCAAATGGGGTATATTAATGAGATAAAGTGATCGATATCAGAGATAGAGTGTATATAAATATAAATATAAAAGTGGACATTGAAGTCAACACTCAGAGGCGACAGACTGTTTCTTGCACGAAAGAGCCTGTCACCTCTGAGGTTGACTTCAATCCAATTTTTATTTACACACACACACACACACACACACACACACATATATATATATATATATATATATATATATATATATATATATATATATATATATATATATATATATATATATATAAACAAATATACTTTCGTTTGTAGCGGAACTAAAACTTTCATGGTACTACAAACGTAGGTATATATGTACATATTAATATATACCTTATAGCTTTTTCAAATACATTGAACACTCTTTTGTTTACACCTTAAATTAAACAAATACTTATTTGCTCATCTGTATATGTACATTAACACACGGATATATAGTTGGTAATATCTCAGTATTTAGTTTATATCAATACTTATATTCATGCATATATATATATATATATATATATATAAATTAGTAATAAGAATAAATAGTTACCAAAAGAGTTGACCTAAGTTTGCACACAGCAAAACAATAAAAGAATGTTCAGTGCCCAGGTCGATGGCAAAGCTTTACTATTTTTTAAGTCAAATTTCCAGAAGTCTCTTTCCGACTACGAGTGCCAATTCCATGCACTTCCGTGCAATCATCAATCAGTATGCTGATGCATTTTGCGAAAATGGAAACTCTTTTATGCATAGGAATGTCCAAGATGGTAAGACAGCCCAAATCACCAACGGAGGGGAGTGGGTAACATATCCGGCTAAGTTCAAAATAGCCAAGAAACAAAAAAACTAAATAAATAAATAATATCACTACCAGAAATGGTTTAACGGCGAAGCAAAATGTGCTACTGTCATGGGTACAAAAGCACCACGGGAGAATAGAATGATGTTTGAAGCAAAAAGTTTTCTACAAAAGCGGGCCACAAATTCACCCACGTCAGAGCATACATAAATAGAATTAAGAATAAATAGCTCTCATTGAGTATTATTTTATCCCGTGTGCAATGTTAGGCAGACTCTTTTGCGAGTCTTAGATTTGCCAGGGAGTTTAAGATTTCCTATTTTCACATAATACAGCTCCCGGGCGTCCGCTGTTTGCGTGAAAAGAGCATGAAATTTGAACTTGAAATTTGATACATATATGTAAATGCCTGTGTATGCCTGTATGTGCGTGAGTGCGCATTTCGGTATCATCAAATAGGTTTCCTGAGATAAGAACAAACGAAATGTGTGCATGTATGTTTCTGTTGGTGCTTCAATATTGCATCGTTTAGATTTTTCTGCCCGACTCGAGGAGGAAAATTGTTTAAAAGCGGTTATCTTAATTTGTGCTGTTTCTTTTCTTTCGTACTGATCTGCGGAAGCCTATCGGTGAAACTTTCCTACTTTTTCAAATTCATCAAACTTTTTCTGAATCCTATATCCTACTTGCACACACACATTCCCTTCCACACTTTCTTAATGCGTATAATATACTAGCAGCATGGCCCGGCGTTGCCCGTACTTGATTCAAAAATCGTACGACTCATACAGCAATCGCTATCACTTGACTTTGCTCTTCCTTGTCTTTAAAGGAGTGCCCTTTGTCGTGCTGATGTTGCTATATGCCTTATTTCTTGCTTATCTCACACTGAAACATTAAATCTGCTACGAAAAAAGAACTAAACAAAATGAACACAAAAAGGACAGATTTAAAAAAGGACTCGTAACTGGAAAAACCGAATGAAAAAAGAATGTTAACAACAAATACTTTTTCACATCCAACCCAGTTCTGCGAAATCAGAATCGACGTTGAGTTTAAGCAAGCGAATGAGCCAATTGGAGTAAAGTGTCATGCAGATTTAAATTTTTTACACTTGTGACGAATGCAGCTATCGATTTTTTTTTGCATGCTAGCACGTCTAGTTAACATTCGTGTCAGTCAGCTGTTGCCTCTCACGCTGGCCAATATTGGCTCTCACTCACAAAATGGCCGCAAACTACATGAAAAGCGCCGTAGAAGCATGAAAATATCGATTATTTCCATTATCGATGCGAGTTAGGAAATGCAAAGTCGGTCTTGATCTTCCCGCTAACTTGGAGCATGTGCATTTAAAATTTGGTGCAATTCCGTCGGAAATTGTGGCCGTGCATTCGTTACACACACACACACACACACACACACACACACACACACACACACACACACACACACACACACACACACATCCTGCCTTTTATAGATAGCGATAACTGGCCAGAACAATGAATCTGATTATTAAAAAAAAATCTGATCTAATAGGATACTAAAGCATGTCTATGTCTTGTCTTTCTATAAGAATTTCTGTGAGTGGAAATCCTTGTCATGCGTGTTTACTATTTCGCCCCATGCACTGACCTTTTGACCGACTAAGATTAGCCTAGTCATTACTTATAAATAATACTTGGCTATTTCAAGATATATTTGGAAGATCATAGACAAGATAGCGCTTCAAGATATCAATTGCCTGAAAATTCGAAATTTGAAGCAGATGAAGTTCAACTTAAGGTTTCCATTTGCTTCAAAAGGATTTCCAATGAGTGATTAGTGAGGAGCTGAATTGTTAACATTTTTAATAATCTTTTCGATGTTTCGCTCATTTTTGGGATATTGGTGATCTTGACTCTTCATATGATCTTTATTTTTGTTGCTTCAATCCCAGCTTGCTTTTAACAGTGAATGGTCGTTTTAGTCATTGTTGTTTTTTCCGCCTATTTATTAAAATTTCCGAGATAGATATATTTTCTACTACTGAGTGTCAAACTCTCCAGTCCTTATTTTCCTCCTTGAGTTTCAACCAAATTTCATTTACATCTTTCGTATTTGTAATGATAACTTCGTTGTAATTCTAAAACCCCTATCACTTAAACTCGTATCTAACATAAACTGTCAATTACGTATACAAAATATGACATCAATACTTTCTTGATATACGTTTTTGCCAAAACTGATTCTTTTTCCCAGGCACTTTCAGTTCTTATTGTGGCACCATTTAACGAGGCAGAAAAAGAAAAGAAAGAAAAGAAGGAAAGGAGAGGCTAAGACCCAAAGCGTGGATGATAAGGAGAACACCATGGCTAAGAGACAATGAGTAAAGGATATTCTGATAAGTAACAAATGGCGAAAGAGTGTCATTACAATGACAGGGAAATTCTGAGTGGATAAAGGAATCGGGTGTGTTTTGGCGACGGCTGTGCTATCTGGGATACGTAAACAAACTGCTGGCCGACTGGCCAAAGAAAAATCCAAATGAAAATGTTATTTCGATAAGTGACGGAAAACAGATGCACCAAAGGGCTTTGGATAGATATGAAAAATTAAAAGCCGCACACGATGTGTCCACTGACCGATTTTTTCGACGGAACATCTTTAGCCTGCGATAATAAAATTATGTTATCAGATATGTGGAACGGAAAGAAATGAATGGGAAAAAGACCACCCATTCGGATAATTAGCGATAAGATGACGGACGAAGTCCAGGTGTAGAACAAGAGTTATGACACCGTCTTGTCCTGTTTGCGGCTAGAAAATGATAACTGAGATTAAGAGGAAGAAAAGGAAAAGAAAAAGATAATTTTTTTTTTAGTTAAGCAAGATATTTTTTTTTTCCTGAAACAAAGCCGCGGATTCGTCCACGCCCGACTAAGGCATCATTGGTCGAGTGGTGAACACGTGACGCACGAAGGAAGCTGTCGCCGCCTTTCCAGAGGATAGGTATGAGAAGCTGCTACGAAGAAGTGGGGAGGGCAGCTCACGCCCCTCTGAAGTATGGTGAGAAGTTGGGAGTAAGAAAAGTCTCCCAAAAATGAAAAAAAAAGTGGAAATTCCTAACCAGAGAGTTGGATATGTAATTAGAATTATCGAGGAACCCCCGACGCCGACAAACCCACCCCGGTTTTGGTCGGCGTCGATATAAGCGAAGTCGCAGCAAGCAGAAATCAGTTCGAGAAGAGTTCGAGTTGAGTTCGAGACAGTTACCAGAGTCAGTCTCCAGTTGAAGCAAGCCTCGCAGATAGCTGACCAAGATTCACGCACATTCCGGACTCCTCTTCAATCCAAGAACAATTATTTTGAAGAGCGACTTAGATCCAGACCACCAAAATAATTTTTTTTTCGACTTTCGTCCGAAGACACACCGAAAAACCTATTTCTTAAAGAGCAAACAACTTGAAGCGTTGAAACTCGCCTAACGGAAAGCAACGTGTCACAATCCATAGAACGGGTCGGGAGATAAACGCGGTCCTATGTATCGAACAACTAGACATAAAGTTTGTTATCTTTTTCTTTGATACCACGAAATTTTGAGTTTTCATTTTATTTTGTTTTATGCATATTTGTGTGGTGTCACCCCCGTTGAACCCGATTTGCATTACGGCCCCAACTACTGATTGATCTCGTCTGCCTAAGATCAATTCACAACGTGGGTAGGCAGACTGGAGATCAATGCAGTTACTTTGGTAACCAGGCGTTGGAAGCGAGTTGGGAACGACGAGGCTGATATCAAATCTAACCAGATTCCAATCCGAATCACCAAAAGATTAGAACGTCACATTTGGGTGCCGCCACCGATACCAAACCAGTTGGTCGTCACATGACGAGACAACACGACTGACGCGACAGGCGGACGTCACATTTGGAGCGGCGACACCCGAACGGAGCAGCGAGCAGCAAACAGCTGGCGCCGCGGCGAGGACGTCACAGTTGGTGCCGTGGTAGACCAGGATAGGACGTCACAGTTGGCGCTGCGACCAGGGGACGACGTCACATTATACCTGATACTTAAACAACCACAATATCTAGAGTCAGCGTTCGCATTTATTTTACGAACGTGGCTTTCTTAAAAGATGAATGCGGCGGAGAGAAAAAGAGTTAATATTTCTCAAGTTATAAAGAAAATGATGCTATATTCTGTCAGCAAAATTATGACAAAATAATTAGGCTACGAAAGTTTACTTTTATGAAATTATGTTATTTATATCTAACTTAATAAAAGTTAGGTTAATGTTTGAATAAGGGACTGATGAAAGTTTAATATTTTCTTTATTTTAATCTTGAGTTTAAAGTCTCAATTATAATAGAGGAAAACTTGATTGAGTATTTTAAGATTTAACGCCGTTAAAACGGAAATGAAAGTGTCAATTGGTTTGACTTTCAAAATAGGAACAAGCACTATGTATTTGCAAATATATCTCAGGATGTTTCCTAGCGCAACAGATCATATCTCAGTTTATTTTAATCATTGGTTTGATGATGTGTGAACAGAAGAGAAGGTTCTACCGATTTTTAAACGGATTTATATGAATTATTTAAAATTCTATCAGCTTTAATTCATATTAAAAGCAACAATGTTGATAAATTTTACTCCAAAATTCGCTTGAAGATGAAATGGAACTAATGCTTTTAATTCAATTGCAAAATTAAATTCGGGGTTTTTAGCTTCTATTTTTGAAACATGGTTGGGACGGTGTAGCGAAAAAAACATATTTTAAATCAATTAATTTTAATTTATAATATATATATATATATATATATATATATATATATATATATATGTACATACACTTATTGGGCAATTTTCCATTAGAAATATATCAAAAGTAAACTGCCTTGTTTGTTTACACTCTTTAGATGTTTAAATAGACTAGGATCTTATGTACATATCTTTCAGACTAACACACACATAAATACAAAAAAATAAAATTTCTCATCTTTTAGAATGTAGAGTAATGCAAATAGAAGATTATCTAGCCGAGTAGCTACGTACATAAATTCAGGTAGGGAATTATGGTACGGTTATTGACTTGAACACGATACAAAATGCGTTACTACGAATTATTATCGATTCTGATTACTATATAAGGGCGACGCTTATATAACCAGTATAGTGCGTCGTTTTGCCTCATCGCTAATTCAAGTCATGTCATCTACAGTGTACGACTAAAGCCGGAAATGAAAAGAAGACAGATTTTAAATTGAACATGAATATTCATTTACTTCCAACCGGTATGTTCATATAAAAGGTCTTACACAAAATCATATTGTAAAGGCAGGGTTCAGTTATAAATTATTCCTGTAAAGAGCATAACAAATATTGAAACGTTTGTTATTTAGCCGAAGTGATGTCTATCTCGACTCTTAACGGAGTCGTGTGAAGCCTTAGCTTTTTATATAAGGCGGTGAAAATAGACACAGGAAGAATCACAAACAGGTTTCTATTCGACGAACTTTTTTTCTACTTATGTCTAATCACTGTAAAGATAATATTTTTTTAATTATGCCATATTTTATATACATGGTGTTTGTATACGAACATGTACGTCTGTATGGATGTGGAGATAATCGCTGTTGCAGACGTCTGCTCAGGCACGTTTGTGTTTGTTCAACACCAACAAAGCAAACCCAATGATTATACTACAACTATTCTGAGTAGAACTTGGTTACAGTTTGTTGTAGTTAAATTCTAATGTGACGTGATCACAAATATGCGCAACACTCGATCACGATAAATTGCAACTTTATGTTAGCACAATCATGAAGCGGTAAGATTTTCAAGCACTTCATAAAGTTGCTACACGTTAGGCCGATATTATGAAGATGTCATCTTCTTAACAGATCGTAAACAGTGAGATTCGAATACGAGCTCCGTCACCAGAACAATTATTTAGTTCACAATTATGTGGTTGTAAACACAAATCGAAAAATAAACTTGACCCGATCATTAAAAGCATTTTGTTTTTATTTTTTTTAGTGACTACAAATTTTTCTATTTATAAAATTATTTGTGTTCACATAAAAGATGCTGTCTATATTATTTTATCATCATCATTATTTCAAAAAGTTACCTTAGACTGTTTCAAAACCAAAGGCGATGAGGTAAAACCAGTTATACTTAATTAAAATAGTTACTACATTCGGTTAGTATAACAATATTTGAAATTTAGGTATAGCAGATTTAACTCTATAGATTGACCTGCTTTAAAAGTCAGAAATCAAAATGTGGGTTTAGACCAAGGTTTGTAGTGGGATTAGGTTCCGTTCAGTTAACTTCAAATTTATTGAATTTTTCAACCAACTTGAAACAGGTACATAGATGAAAATGGTAAGAAATACTATGTTATCTAGAACGATCGGGTTGGATAAAATATAAGAGATGCAAACATTCAATTAAAGCTGAGAAAAAGTGTTCAGATCAGTAAAACATAAAAAAGCTATTATGAACAAGGGAAATATTCATTCGATGTTTTATGTTTTAATGAAAATAAATGCTAGAAAACGTTCCCCAAATTAAATGAAGCAGAGTATTTAAAAAGATCGAAACCCAATAATAATAATAATAATAATAAATAACATTTATTCTTAACAATAGATCACTTTTAAAAAAACTTCCTACATCGTCAATGCACCTGATTTATCGAGAAATATTAATCACATATCGAAGTGTATAGATCATTTTTAACTTGAACATTAGGTTCCATTCAGTACATAATGCCGTGTCAGCTCACGAGTTCCACTGTAGAATCATCTTCCTAAAATGTCCCTCAAACAATGTCGTAGAATAAAAAATCGAGTTCGTCACTAAGCCATGAAGACATTGTTGTATTCCTCTATCCAGTTAAGAGAGAAGATGTAACTTTATGCTTCAAATAAAAAAAAAACTGATTTGAATGGCCTTCACATCTGTTCGAAGCGGGATGATGACGTTTAATATTTCCTAACAGCTTTAGAAATCTTTTCAAAACGGGTTAAAACCCATTATATTTAAGTCTGTTTTCTATAAATGCCGGGCAAAGTTAAGATTAGCACGTATGCCCTTTTTATATCGTATACATATTTTTATCATGGATTTTTAATAATATATAATAGCTGGTCACTCGTATTCGAGGAACCCGTGTACTAGAGCGTCTAGCCAATCGCTAATGAAGCCTCTCGCTCAGGCATATTTGTGCATGTTCAACACCCAAAGAGCCAACCTGTGGTTTATACTGCAACTATGCTGAGAAGACCTTAATTAAAGATTCTGAGAGGGAGTGTGAATTCTAGCAGCATCAACAATTTTAACAACTCCAGCATACTCAAACCCTCTGTCACAATGACTTATGACTTCGTGCTATCACAGCTATTGACGGCTCCCAAGTGTTCCGTCTACCCAATTTCAATCACAAGGCTTGGGTCAAACTGTGGTATTTTTTTTTTTTCATTTTCAGCACACTCCAGACTGATAACGTCAATCTCCTTCCTGACAAATAAACCATTCAAACCCGGGTCTCATGGTCAGAAAATGAACGTTCTAACCATCAGGCCACGCGCCAATATTGTTATGATATATAAGTCAGTGGCAACATACCAGTAGTTTTATTAGATCCTTCTTGAAAACACTACCTATGAATCCAGATGTGAATAAATTCAATCGGACCATCAACTAAGCATATCATCCGGGAGCATGGAAAAGAATTAGAAAATAAATGTGTTAGAATGCATATACCACTGGAACAAGAAATATGATTCTTATCATAACAATGCTGTCGGAGCGAACATTGAAAATGCAGAATTCCTTATACCAAAATATATAGATGACACAAAAATATGTGATACAATACAGCACAGTCTTCTATATGAAATGTTAGGGCAAAGATTGGAAAAATACTAGAATAATCTGGAACTTATAATTGGAGCAAACCGCTTGCATACAGATAGAAGAAAAATGGAACATGTATAGAAATATAAAAAAAAGTGCATAAGACAAAGATGTCGCGGGACAATACAGCAGGGACATTAAGTTAAAAACTATTGTTGTGACGTCGTCCCCCGGTCGCAGCGTCGACTGTGTAGTTCGATCCCGGTCGCGGCGCCAATTGTGACGTCACGTGCTTCTCAGGCTCTGATATCCTGGTCACGGAGAGCACCAACTGTGACGTCTTCGCCGCGGCGTCAGCAGTTCGCTCCTCGCTGCTCCAAACGTGACGTTCTAACCCTTTGGTTAGATTGATACCAGCCTCGCCGTTCCCAACCCGCTTCCAACGGCTGGTTACCAGGGTAACTGCACTGATCTCCAGTCTGCCTACCCACGTTGTGAATTGATCTTAGACAGACGAGATCAAACAGGGGTTGGGGTCGTAATGCAAGTTGAGTCCAACGGGGGTGATAACACACAATTATGTATAAAAGAAAATAAAATAAAAACTCACAAGGTCCAACATATCAAAGAAAAAGGTAACAAACTTTTTATGTCTATTTGCTCGGTACATAGGACTATGTCTACTTCCCGACCCGTTCTGTGGATTGTGGCACAACGCTTTTACTAGGCAACTTTAAGGCTTCAAGTTGTCTGCTCTCTTAGAAATTTGTGTTTCGGTGTATCTTTGGACGAAAGTCGAAAAACACTTATTTCTGTGGTCTTGATTCTAAGTCTCTCTTCAAACTACTTGTTCTTGGTTGAAGAAGAGTCTAGAAGTGTACGTGAATCTTGGTCAGCTATCTTGACGCGGTTTCAACACTGGGCGCTCATTTCTGCTTGTCGTCCAAGGTTCAAAACTTCTCGCCAGGGTCCGAGGCTCAATCTTACTTCTTCTCTCCGGCTTGGGTCGAACAAACTGAACTCTTTCTCTCCAGAGTCTGAATTACTGGTCACTCATCTCCGCCGTCGGTGCGCGAACTAACTTCTTCTCTTCGGCTTGGGTCGGACGAACTTCTTCACTTAGGCCAAACGAACTGGCCTCTCTTGCCCGCAAAGTGGGCGACCGAACTCAGGCCGCCGTCCGCGGTTCCACTCCGCTTGCCGTCCGCGGCTGAACTCTGATTTCTGTCGGTTGGGGTCTCGCTTTTATTGACGCAGTCAAAACTGGGGTGGGTCTGTCGGCGCCAGGGGGTTCTTCGATAATTCTAAATACGTATCCACCCTTCTTATTTCTGGTTAGGGATTTTCATTCTTTTCCGTTTTCGGTAACTCACTCTCCTCCCACTCCCTTACTGTGCCTCTGAGGGGCGTGTGCCCGCTTCCCCCCTTCTTCGTATCGGCTCCTTACACTTACACTCCTGACAGGGGCGTCGACCGATTCTCCTCGTGCGTCACGTGACCGCTCTCGGCCAATGAGGTCCTGGTCGGGTATCTTTCCTCCTCCTTCGTGTGTCATGTGATCTTATTTAGCCAATGACGTCTTTAGTCGGGCGTGGACAATCCGTGGCTTTGTTTTGGGAAAAAAATACCTTGCTTAAAAAACAAAAATATTAATTTAAATCGCCCTTATCATGAGCGATTGTGATGACACCTTCGGCTTTTTAACCCGTGGTATTTGTCAAGCAGTTTATCGCTAATTGGATATGATCTAAGAAAGGAATTTCTCAGACTCGTTGGCGTTTCTGAAACGGAATAAAAATATTTCATTTTCCCTCCGCTCGAAGGTCTGATAATAAAAATCTTTATTATCTCAAAAAAATTTTTGCCAGTGACCACCTTGGTGTGGGCTTTTTCTAATTCTGAAGACTGTCTATGTTTTCGTATTAATGGTTTGTCTTCATATCCTTAGATACACTTCCATTTTTCGCGGATCCGCGGAAGTCGGTCAGATGCTTGACCAGGTTATTTTTCGACACCTGTTATCTGTCAGCCGTGCGTGTGTGTGCTCGCCTAAGACCTGTTTTCGTATTATTTTTTCTTTCTTTCTTCTTCGTTTTCTCCTTCCTTCTCCCAGATCGCTTGAATGTAAAGAAAGAATTATTCTTAAAACCCAAAATATTTTTTTGGCCTTAAATAATTATTAAATGGCCGATAAACCGTAAAAAAACAAATCATATATCTATGAATATTTCACTCAGCTCGTCAGGTATGCATGGTGCCACATTGTTTCTATCCATATTAGGTTTGTTAAATATGTCAAAGATAAATACATGGCATCCTATAAATATTTCAATTGAAATTATCTCAAAATATCTCTAATCATCACTAATAATGAGATTGGTAAAAAATAGTATTCCTCTTTTGCGAAAAAAATTGAAGTAAATAAATTAATCTTAGATATTTCAATTTAAATTTCGCCTTTCATCCATGATGCCATTGTGAAAGACTTTAAAAATCTTTCCGATGAAACAGTTTCTAAATTTAATTTGATTTAACTAAGTTAACCAAATTTTAAAATTTCAAAGGAAAAAATATCACTGATAATTATTAATTATATCACTGTTATATACCGTACCTATGAACACTAATGGGTATGTCACAGTCCTCATAAATACGTTGGAAATTATTGTAAGTGAGAGTATTATGCTAAGTAGTCCGTCACTAGCAGTGGTTTACCGAGTTCATTCGCTGGCGAGTGTCGTATTTTGTTGATGTTATAAAGATTACAACTTCATTTCCAACAACCGTTTTGGTTATTCCTCATTCAGTAACCTTTTCTAGGTTACAACATTCACTATATAGAAACACACGTTTTGGCAGATACACTTTGATATACATAGAATCCCTGACAACCGAACTAAGAAGGCCTTCCAGATATGAGGAATTGGTGACAAAACCCCGATATGAGGAGTTATATTTCGATTAAAATATAAGAGTTGGAATCAGCTTTATTTTCAATGTTTTATAGTAAAGAAAATAAGCTATTGGTGAGTGAAATATAACGAAATGGATTCTAAGGAAAAAATCATGCAATATTAATGAGAATTCAAGAAATTAATTTGCCAAGTATGCAAAAGAAATACTGTAATGAGTATTTATAAACGTTATTGCATGTTGACTCTTTTTCGTCTAATGTCATTCTAAACTTTTTCTGCATTTCGTTTTGCTTTTGTTCTTGAAATTTTTTAAACGAAATACATTTTTTTAACTCTGCGTGCGTTATTGCAATCGTCATAGCTGAAGGCTTTCTTTCCATAAAACTGACAACCTTTTCAATAGGTTTTTCAATGTCACAGTCATGAATCTCGTCGCTATCTTGGTGGAAATGTGTCTCGTTGTCATCCTTCGCTTTTATTCCCATCATCTTTTGCAACAATACAAACCATTAGTAGGAAATAAGCATAAGCAATTTCCTGCAAAATAGAAATTTAAAATTAGTTATATATAACCCAAATAATTCAAATATACATGTCAAAATCATGTCCGGATATGCGAGATTCCGGAGATGAGACACTCTGGATATGAGGGATTCCGGATATGATGGATTTTACTGTATTTTCATATAACGTTCCCTGTTTTAAATCAATTAATATTCATCGATGTAAATTATCGATAATAAAGCTGAGAAGGCTTCATTTAGAAGACGAAGATCTCGCAGAATTGCTAACACTACCCATCCTATATTGCGATTCATTGATACGTCAATCATCGTGTGGATTGGCCACGAATCCATTGTGAAAATTTAATAGAGTCAGCAGAAATTGCGCCACTGCTTTCCTAACGAGCCAAAGCGAATTAGATCGATATGGGGGAGGTTAATTGGACTTTATTCCGAAATATTCCGACATTAAAACCTGAACTGGAGGGTCATATACTCTTTGTTTCATAACGCCTTTTCCAAATTTTGCATCTAAGGACACTGTTGGGAATTCGATAAAATTTTATTGACGAAGAAATGGCAACTATATTAACCGGGATAACGTCATCAAATTGAGCGACAGATTTAATAAAAACGCATTAAAAAAGACCACGTCAGAGAATTCGCAACCTGACACGTCATTATATACTGAATGGAACGTCATATTCAAGCTAAAAATGATCTATACACTTCGATATGTGATTAATATCTCTCGATGAATCAAATGCATTGAAGATGTAGGAAATTTTTTTAAAAGTGATATCTATTGTGAAGAATATATGTTTTTTTTTTAATATTATTGGGTTTCGAACTTTTCAAATACTCTATTTTGCTTAATTTAATTTGGGGAACGTTTTCTAGGACTTATTTTTATTTAAAAAAATATGGAACATAGGATGAATATTTTCCTTTTTTTTTATATGTGTTCTGCTTTATAAACACGTTCCTGAATGACTGATCTGAACACCTTTTCTCAGCTTCAATTGAATATTTAAATCTCTTATATTTTATACAACCCGATCGTTCTAGATAAAAAAGTGTTTCTCATCATTTTCATATATGTACCTGTTTCAAGTTGGTTGAACAATTCAATAAATTGGAAATTAACTAAACAGAACCTATTCAAACTACAAACCTTGGTCTAAACCCACATTTTGATTTCTGACTTTTAAAGCAGGACAATCTATAGAGTTAAACTGCTATTCAATACGGTATATCTAAATTTCGAACATTGTGATACTAACCGAATGTAGCAACTATTTCAATTAAGTGTAACTGGACGTTACATGTGAGAGGCGAGCAGTATCTGAGAGGAGGAGTTTATTGTGTGAAAAGTTGTAAAAAGCATATTTATCATGAAATCTCATTAATAGCAAACGAAATCAAAGCATCCTTTTTTTCGATATGCTTGCTTCTTCATGAATTTAATTTTAAAATGAAATAAAAAATAAATTGAGATATATATATATATATATATATATATATATATATATATATGTATATTGTGTGTGTGTATCTAGGCAGCATTATTTCATTAATGCATGATTCATTAAATAATATACACGAGTTTTCTCTATTTATTTTAATCAAATTCCTTTCATATCGATATGAAAGCAATTAGATTTAAATAGACAAACTTACCTATAATATTTAATGAAACATGCATTAATAATATATATATATATATATATATTAATGCATATATATATATATATATGTATATATATATATATACATTTCCTTGTCATCATTTTTAACATTAAGATGATTACTATACATATCAACTAACTAAATTAATCATGTTTGAACTTTTTGAAAATAAATTGACAAAACTTGTCTATATTATTTAATGAAACATGCATATATATATATATATATATATATATATATATATATATATATATATATATATATATATATATCTTATGTCATTAAACTGTATCCTATACATACCAGCTAACTAAATTCCTCATCAAAATAGAATTTATTTACACAAAGGATATTTATTTTTCACATAATCTCTTTCTTTTTCAGACCGTATTACAATTGGCTCCACATTAATGAATTAATCGTCATGAATTGTCAGAGTACAACCAAACTATGATAGCCAATATCAATTTGTTGGGGGTTTACGATTTTTGAAACTGTGGGGTCGTTTGTTATCCCTCGATTTATTGTCACATGTGTTAACCTAGAATATCTTAAAAAAAGGCATGAGCGCACAATATGGACCACTTAGTGGTCGACGATATGTCATTTATGATTTTTTCAGATGTTTTTGTTTTTTATTCTAAACTGTAAAGCATTGTGGCACTGACTAAATTAAAATGTCATTATATCGGAGGTATCTGTCGATATATCCTCCTGGTCATATCACCGTTTTTAGTTTCCAGGAGACACGGAGGCAGAAGATTAACGAGGGTGCCGCTTTTAAAACCATACCTCTGAACACAGTGTCCCAATTATGCACGTGGCATCACTAATTGTAGCCTTGAAACTGGGAAAATGTGGTGTGTTACGTTAGACAGACGGCGTGTGGTCAGGTTTCCTAATGTGTGGTTCCATAGTGTTGTGGGGCTATTTTAACGTGGCATAGATTGTTACTCTTGTTCTGCCTAAACACACACATACACACACATAAATCAGGATCCTGTGATGATTGTGTTGCCATATCTAATGTGAACCCATATGAAAAGTATGGCTGTGTAAAAGCGTTTGATAATTTCCTCTTAATATCTATATATTTTTCTGTATATCTTATTTCTTCTTCATTGAGCACCGTATTATATCGGTAACCTTGCCATATTATGAATTGTTTGAATTTTTAAAAAATCATCGGACCTGGGGAGACAAATACATATAATTCTTGTGTACATTGAAAAGTTCAAGGTAGAAAGCGATTATTATTATTATTATTATTATTATTATTATTATTATTATTATTATTTTCTAATTGTAACGGTGACGGTTATAATACGACTATGATGGTTTCGCTGCTTAAAATGACTAGACAATTTCAATGTAACTATTTTGAATGTGATTATTCCCTTTTACCACCCTGTTTTTTAACTTGTCAAGTACAGGAAGAAAAGGTCATATCTGGGTCACCCTATCGACTTCCTTTCTTCCCAATTGTTTTCTTTCCCTCTCTTACTCTCTTTCACTTTACCATCGCCATGGCTTTACCACTTTCCCTTACGCAATGTGAATTCCTCTTTTTCATACCGTAGTGTTACTACCCACAAATCCTTGGTGCTTGAAGCAGTTTAAATATTCAAGAACAACAGTATTATTGGTTGTCTGGATCTCTGTTTTGAGGCTTTGTTAATATTCTATAAATTATTCAAAATTATTATTCAATATTTGAGTGTAGAGATTAAATTACGCAACATTTCAGCACTGATCTTTGATACTCTGTTCTGTGATGATAATTTCTACGAGAGTCATCAATTGCCAGATGTAGTTTAATTATTTGTTAAAAACTGAAGAACTCATTAAATGAAACATTTTGGTGCAAATAACAGAAATCGTGACACCCGCTTAACTTGATGTAATATTATCGTCTTTAAAACGGCGTCTATTGTTCCAGTGATACATCTTTTTAATTATTTAGAGGATATGTAAATCGGAAAGTGGACATTGAAGTCAAGTCCAAGTGGTGACACTTTGTTCAGGCTAAACGCAATCGTCAGGCCATGACAATCTCTTTTATGCTATGACGGTTGCGCTTAACAAGAAACATACTGTCGACTCTGGGTGTTGACTTCCATGTCCACTGTTGAACAACAAGTTAATTCTAAAAAAAAACAACGGTGAACTGCGTAAATGCGAAGCTCTTCAGTAAAATGAATGGAGCACTGTGGCATCATGGCGTTTGTTTACGTTTGTAAGTGGTAGCTATGACTGACAAAAAATCAGTTGGGATTCGATCCGGGCCTAAGGCATTCGGTTGTCTAGTCGCACTGAGGAGCTGCGATACACCGAAACAGTACAGTCTGCGAATATATATATATATATATATATATATATATATATATATATATATATATATATATATATATATATATATATATATATATGGGTGTGTGTTCACACACACAATAAATATGGAAGTTATAGACATGCCGATACCAAAAAGAATAATCGGAAAATACCTTTATATTAGAAAATCATACCTGATATTTTACTTGCATTCAAATATGATTTGTGTTAATTCATTTTTTTTTATTTTTTTATTCCTATTCATTTCTTTTATTCTTGCGTTGTTTTGGGTACATATTCAGTTAACTGTGCAGATAGCTTCCTGTTACTCCGATCAAGAACGACACGTTCACTTCGTACCAATGATTTTAGAAAAGGCATAAATCTACCGTCAGAGCCATAGTTTGACAAACAATATCCAGTGAGAAATCAACAGAAATCAAAACTATTTCTCAAGTACTTGAGAAATATTTTTCGCGGACTATCACTCGACTGAATATTTTACAAATGTTAAAGAATAGGAAAACGTGGAGAGAGTTGATCATCAACGTCCTGAATGAACATTTCTGAAATCATTTCTAACATTATTTTCATTCTTATAATTCAGATTCCTTTCTTTCCGCTTATTCCTTTCAACGGCATTTTTTTCCTTTATTCTTTCAATGTTTCTAATTTTCCAGTTGTCTATATTTTTTTACTGTAAATCGATTGTTCCCCTTTCTTGACTTTCTTAATTTCATCAAAAACAAATCAAGGTCCACACATTTCCATTTTTAAATATGTAAATATAAAAAAAGAAAGTAATGCAGAAACCCATCAACTGAATGTTCCATCAGGCGTATAGTTTTGCATATAGATACGCAAATGTAGTAATGTAGGCGTCCGTATTTTCTATGTGGAAGAAAATAGATTACGACTTCGATGTCAAGACGTATCTCTCCAAGGGTAATTTAAAAAATGATAGAAAAATCCTATTATATATTCTAATAAACGATATACTTATAAAATCGAAGAGTGGAATACATTTATTGTTAATATTGTTTTAGTAAATTGGCAAGCCTCCATCTTTTGGAAGCAATGTCTTTATCTTTATGCATTAATTATAAATTTGCGACGTAATGTCATTTTGTAGAGATTGATAAGAATATGAAAACAAAAGGCATCTTAAAAATTAAAGATTTTCTATTTAACCCGTTCAAGCAATAACACATAAAATAATCGGAAATAAATGCCCGATAATGGAAAATAATATTACATGATCCGAAGTATAAGGCCTAAAGTGTAGTAGATATTTTAAGATAAATGACCCAAATTATAAAAAAAAAATGGCTTAAACACCTGTTACGACATATGTATTTAACCATTATTCATTTTAATCATAGAATAAAAAGTTCCAGGTTTAGATTAATGTATATTTACAGGTTGTTTGTTATATTCAGTGAAACAATTTTAAATATGTGTTCAATCCAAAATACCCTCCCTTTGGTTTCATCATCATCCCTAATCAGTTCTCATGCGCATTGCATGACTTTTTCCCCACCACAGTGCTTAAATTGTACTACGACGTCATAAGATTTATTTCCGGTCCGATACATTTGTGTATGGGCTACGGGAAACATCGCTCCTCAGTATAGATGTATATCACAAAATCTTCATATCTTTAATTTCAGAGCTTGACATGTCAAAACATCTACTTCAATTTCACTAGTTTTGCGTCAAATTCACTGTTTGTGCGGAATCTTCGATTTGAATGCCGACATAGCGCGTCCTGAATGTGTCAGACAACCAGAGCAAAATATATGCCGCCATTATTTGTTGATTAACTCTACTGTTCATATTTAAACAATCATTGAAGACCAAGGGCGACTTCGAAACATCTGAAGAAACAGCAGTGCAGACCATTACCCTGGTTGGTTTTTGTCGCATGTAATGTGTCATGAGGTCTTCGGCGATGTTTCCCGGTGAAGCTGCATAAATCCTATAGTTTTAGTAGTTGACCACAGCCTCCATTGTGAAAACTTTGTCCGGACAGAAGAAAACTTTATCTGTGGCACGTTCCCTCTTCATCGATATTTTCTTCCTTATGCTGAATCATTTTGCTCAGAGAAAAAAGAGAACAGTTGCCAATGCAGTTAAATCGTTTATGGCTTTAAACCTATATCGTACTTCACAATCCTCCACAACGACCTATCACGAATATCCAGCTCTTTTTTCCATCGCCATCTTAGTTCTTCCTGGATTCTTTTCAGCCTATTCTTGATGTTGTCTGTGACACTCCTGGTACGAAATAAACGGTTTATTCCTGAAATCAAAATTAATGAGGTGGTTTGTTCCACTTGAAAACAATCATCACACATTAAAACAGATTTCAATTGTTTAACACAATGCAGTTCTTCATACCAGCCATTTTCAATAGGATATTTTTATTCCATCTTGTTTGAGCTGCAATATTTAATTAAAATATAAAGAATGTTAGAAAGCTGTTTGCAAATTTTTTACGAATAGATATGTTTAAATAATGGGCAAAATGTTAAGTTTGAAAAATGGGTAAATAAATATAACGCCTCCGTTACATTACAAGTTACAGATTATAAGATATTTATAATGCCCCGTTACATTACAAGTTCCGGATTATAAGATAACATGAATCATAGAATTATATAAAATCATTTATCAAACAATAATATATGTATCAGTGGATTATTTAATATTAAAACATGATTAGTGTTACATAATAATTAATTGAATCATAATTTACACATATTAATTAAATGGCTTGTATTATAAACTCGGTGGTTCATACAGCATTATCTATCACCATATTGTATATATACTATAAAATACAATATATCAGAGTATAAAATGAAACAATACATCTCAGACATTTATCTAATATCAAGAATTCAAGATGAAATGACTATACTAATAAAAATTTAAATGCATAATTTAAAATAACATGGGTTAATATATGAAATTATCAAAAAGGTTTCTCACTATGTCTCTTGAATAAATAATGTAAATACGCAAAACAGAGAAAAGAGGTCGTAATGAATTATCTAATTTATCATTTTTCATTTTGTTGTCTGTTTATTCATCGAATTTCATTAACTATCAATTTTTTCATCTCTTTCTCTCTCTCTCTCTCTCTCTTTATATATATATGTGTGTGTCAGTGTGTGTGTGTGTGTGTGTGTGTGTGTGTGTGTGTAATTACCCGTTGGAGATGGCCATTTCGTCCCCGGGAGATTCTCCCTGGGTCTTGTCAATGCAAATATATTCATTAAAGAAATGAAGTTTAACGTTAGAATTCATTTCTTTAACAAATGTATTTGCATTGACAAGTCCCATGGAGACTCTCCCGAGAACGAAATGGCCAATTCGATGGGGTAATTTGCGTTTCATTTTCATAATTCACTTATATGCTTTACAATAAATATATTGAGCACTTATTTGTGGATCAATTTTAATGTTTTATACTAATAGTATCTACTTCGATTTCTTACCCACGGATTTTTACCTATATATATATATATATATATATATATATATATATATATATATATATGGATAGATATCGGTCAGAAGCTGAATTCCACATGCATGTCTTAAAAGAAATAACCAATGCATTATTACCACATTAAAAAGCTAGTAACGTAATTAAATTCATACATTGTGGCAATGTGGCGAAACTTTTTTTTTTAATTCTGATTGTGTTAACAGATAAACTGAAAATGATATCTGTCTATATCTTTGAGATTAGGTATCATGATTATTTACATCATTCGGACTGCTATCCTCATCTTCATTGACATAATCACAAGGTTTCGGTTAATGTACACTCCTTCTTCAGAACCGAACCCTTTATTTTGTCCACCATAGATCTTCGGGATGTCTCACCTCTCCAAGTTTTGTAGCCAGATATTGAACCCATATCTCTTTGGGTCTAGACACTGGCTCTAACCAACGTCTTTATTCACTGGGCTATGTGTTCTTGAGAATATATGTGTATGAATTTCTGGCACTTATAAAGCTACTGTCTCAGCAACAACTTTTTTTTACCCGAGTTTATATTTCAATATTTATGTTGCTTTACTCTGTACTCCTTATAACTGATTACCATGTTGTATATATTTCTATGCTTGGTCGGCTCAGTAGATTTTTGTGGCCCAGCATATTACTGTAAGAACATCGTAAATGGGAAATAGAAAGATCAGGCGTAGCTGAACACATATGGAGAGAAAAAGGAGATCACTGCCTCCTGTGGGATTAGATTGAAATAACAGACAGAGAACATTGCTGGAAAATACGAAAACTGAAATAATAAGAACAAAAATGTCCTGACTAGCCAAGCATAGAAATTAATACAATATGCGAACCAATGATGAGAGCTAGAGTAAAACAATGAATAACAATACAAAAATTGCAATATAAGCTCTGGTAAAATATATGCAATAATAAAAAATTGCAATGTGAGCACTGGTAAAAATGGTTATGATACATTAGGCTTATAATTCCCAGAAATTTATATACGGATGTCCTCAATGTTACATGGTTCAGTGGATAAAGGCGTTGGTTAGATACAGTGACGAGACGCAATGCCAGGCCACAGAAGTGGTGAACCAAAACTGGAAGAGTTGAGTTAAAGGGAAATAACTGAGACATCCAGAAGAGGCATGGCACGTGGTACTAGAACAACCGACCCCGGTAGACATAATAAATAGCTCGGTTGCATTGTGAGTTCAATGCAGCAGTGGTGAAGCACAAAAAATTGGAGAGTTGAGTTAATGGGAAATAACTGAGACATCGCATGTGGAACTCGAAGTATATACTCCGGTGGACGAAATAAATAAAGGGTCCGCTGCGAAATTCTCATTACCTGAAGAAGGCCGGAGAATACAACGGTCGAAATGTTGTGAATATGACAGTGAAGATGACGATAACCATCGGAATAATGTAAATAATGTAAATAATTAAATATCCCTGATATTAAGCACTTTAACATAAATACATTATAGCTTAAAACTATAATTTATCATATATATATATATATATATATATATATATATATATATATATATATATATATATATATATATATCAATTATTAATAAAACCTTTTGGAAATATTTTAAATTCACTAAAGGCACGTACATACTTCATCAGAGCGAGATGCCTGACATTTACCAGAGAGATTTTTGTTTCTTTCTCTCGTATATTTTTGTGAGTGTCTTTCAATTTTAACACCAAATTTTGCATTATAATTGTGTTCTTTCTAAAAATGAGACGAATAAACGTGGTGACCTTTTGTTTACAATAACCCTTATCTTACTTTGGCTTGTTACAATAAGGTATTTGAAAGTTTTGATTAACCACACAGTTTTCAGCTCAATGAAATTATTGAAAAGAGCCGATGATTATTAGGTCAATCGATATATCGCTGATACGTCATGAAATATGGTACTTTGTTTAGTTATGATTCACTTACATTCAAAATACCAGGGTCGACAAGTACACAAGCCGTATAATCTTAAAATATCAATTTAACATATGAATTTTGACTCTAGAAAATTAATTTTCTTAAGAGCTATTCTTCACCATGTCCTGAGAACTCCCACCGCTGTGGGAAATGTATATATGAATTTGCCAAATAATTCTGTTCATAAAAAAGGATACAATAAATATCTACCCATTCCATTATAATGTGCTGTTTAAATTAATCGTTAACACCTTTTATATAGGAAATCGACTTATATACAATGATTTCCAATATTTAAAGGTAAATTAGAAACAAAGGTAAATTATTAAATGTAAATTGGAAACCAATTTAAAGGACTATATAATGTAATGTACGAAATCCAGGGCTAAATGACTGTTAATGAATGATGCTAGGCCTGTGAAACCTTGCATGCATTAATTTCAACTCTTCATATTAGTAACTGTATTGTTTATTTCCAAATAGACCGACATCTGACTGTTCATCCTGTTAGTCAAATAAAAGCATCCGCAACATATATGACTTCATAATCACTGTGATACTTCTTCTACGTCAAGTGTTTTTTCAAGTAGGAGAACAAATGATAGTCAAATCAGGAGAATAGAGACGTGGATCAACCAGTTCAAAACTATAGTCATGCACAACAGCCATTGAAATCAAGGACTTATGTACTGGAGCATTTTCCTGATAAACCAAGCCACATTTCGTCAGTTTTCCTGGGGGTTTGATCTTGACAGCTTTTCGTAAATTCCAGAGTAAGTTCAGATCGTATTATCTTCTGTAAGGGAGAATATTTCCCTACAAGTTTTTTTCTCAGCTCTTGGATGAAAAACATAAAAATATATTTACATGAAGAGGATTAGCAGGAGGAGAGATCGCAGTATTAGTTTTGCTGAAATGAGTCATTCACTGTTAAACATTCTCTTTCCTTGTTTATATTCTACATTATGTTTCTGTTGTAGAGTAGGCAACATCCCTTCTGCATTTTACCAGTAACAGTTACGACAAATAATTGGATAAAATAGAGTAAAACACAATAAGTTACAAAACAATTAACAAAACAACTTTCAAGGAATAGGGGAGGGTCATATACTGTATATACAAATGAAGTAAAATCAGTCCGAATATTAATCGGCTTAGTATCAATTTATTAATCATCTGCTGAATCCTTAATCGTAGACTTTTTAACGCTATGAGCCAGGTCATCTTGTAGAGTGCTGAATGAGTGCTAGCAGTCTCCTGTATCAAAAGCTAATAAACTTGTTAAACCAATTCCGGTATTCTACTGCTGTTTTTGATAACTCATTTACAAGAGTTTCCATTGATGTTGTTATTTCAAAGATGTTCCATAAACACAACATCTTTTAGATCCCCCAAAACTGAGACCATTACATTCGCTGCAGATAAAAAAAAAACAAAAAACTTCTTGGAGCAGTGGTTCCTGTGCGTGTATTGTATGTTTGTCTCTGTCTCAAAGCGATGACCCAACACTCATCCAGGGTTTGGAAATGTTCAACTAGACCCGCAGGACATGCCTCAAACAATGCCATATTTTCCCGTAATGTGATCCCGCTGGTACACTTCTGATCAGGTGTCAGTAGATATGATACCCACTGAACAGAAACCTTTGTCATGCAAAGTTCATTGTGAAAAATATCCTCAACTCGCGGGATATACTAATAGAATTGGCTGGTTTAATCACCTGTCATCCATTGCCATATCGTGATCACGATTAACTTTTTCCTCAGAGGGCAATTATTGCAGGACGTCCAAACCTTGGAATATTTTCAAGACTCTCCCTTCCCCTGAATTCAGCTGCCCAATTTCGCATTGGTGATAAAAGTGTGTCATGCCTTAATGTATCAACCGAGTCAGCATGAATGCTTCTGGGGATCAAAGTATTTGATGACACAACGTTGCTATATTCTGCCCATCGGAAAGAGATGTCGCTACCAGTTACGTTTCAATTCTTCTGTAAACAGTCAGATGTGAGTTTACCTAGAAATACAATGCAGTTAGTCATAGAAATGTTGAAATTAATGCATTCACGATTTCACCTATCTAGTAACACTCCTTCATAGTCATCCTCTAAACCTTTCAATCATCCCTCTTATTTCAAATAATTGTAGAACTATTACTTTAGTAAATGACGTCACCAGATTCAGGAAACAACGCTTTAATTTACTATACTATTTTCACGTAGAATCTAGTGAAATAATAATTATGAGTTCCATCTCTTGGCTGGACAGTGTGTACTTGAAATCCTTGAGAACAGGACGACCAATAAATGAGCAATACTAAAAAATAAGAAGAGATATCCCTAGGCATGGACAGTGAACGAGAACAATCTATTGCCCTAAATTTAATAACGTTTTCATTTTGAAAATACGTGTATGATATACGTATGAAGCCGGGAGATAACAATGGCCGAAATTTTATGATATCAACAACAAAGATGAGAAAAATACTTAATGTAAATTGTGTAAATAATGATAATTCGTCATCTCAATAATTCAGAGAGAAATTAAAAATTTGGACTAATATGATCATCTCAAACATCAGAAAAAAATAATTACTGTGCACCTATAATTTAGAATGTGTCCTGTACCCTGATCCAAAAGAAGATGATAAAAAACTCGCCTATAGATAAAGTAAGCAGTAGCGGACAGTAGATTACATTAGAATCAAGTAATATCTTCTTACGATCTTTTACAAAATCTATATAACAAATCAAAGAAATATCTGCTTTATGTAGAATAGAAATAAACAGAAAGTTAAACAAGATTGCATGGTTTTAGTTTATTGACTGAACTTAAAATTGTGAGTTTCTATCTTCCAGACGATATACGGTAATCAAAGGGGAAACGAATGCAGATGCCAACGATTGTAGGTATAGAGATAAAGCCACTGAGGCAACATCTTCGCTAATGGCGCCTAGAAAAAGCCATAATATATAAGCGTTTTTACAGTTTTTGATTAGATGATGTTTGAATGTACAGTACAACTAATATAACTAATATGCTTTCATATAAGTTAATGGAAGGTGTGCGATAGGGATCTGATCTGGTGGGGGGGGGTCAATGATGATGGTAACTAGAAATAGTTTAACAACAAATGTAGATGTTGAAGGATGTTTACACTATAAAATAACAGTTGTTCTAGTTGGTCACAGTGGGAATCTATGTCTTAAGTAGATAATGTTATCACAAAACCAGTTTTCTCGTTCAATGCGCAAATCGAAACTACATCAATTAATAAGAACAAATTCACTACCTGCAGAATTTAATCATACTTATTATAAAACCCAGGTTTGTGTGTGTGTGTGTGTGTGTGTGTGTGTGTGTGTGTGTCTATTCGTTTATATATTGGATCGGATTTTCTACATTTTTCAACCGATTTGAACTAAACTTCACAGGACTACGTAAAATTACCTTGCGGTTCTGACAGCGCCAAAAAATTGAAAAACACAATTTTTTTGCACGAAATCAATTTGAAAACATGATTAAGAGGCATCGCTGTCGCGAGAATGAAAGGAGAACAACTCATATCGAATTATACTTATTATAAAACCCAGTGTGTTTGTGTGTGTGTTCGTTTATATATGGGATTTTTCAACCGATTTCAACAAAACTTCACTTTTTTTGGCAGGTAGTGTTTCTTATTGTCTTGCACACTTTTTTTCTTTATTTTTACATTCAGAATGCTTTAAAAATTCCATTTAGAAGACAATTGTTTATAATAAAATTCTCTTCAATCGGTAGACTCATAACGATTGAAAACAACGTTTTTGTTTGAGTTTGTTTTTGACCAATTCGTGAAAAATAAGACATGCGTGTCCGTCAACTTTAAACAATAATGTTTGTCAAATTTATTTTTCAGTCTTTATGATGGTCGATACTTGATCTATCTCTTACTGTTACATCCCCGGGCAACGCCGGACTCTACTGCTAGTTAATTAATATTATTTCAGTCCACTTTTCTGTAACTTATATTTTTCTTTGTATAGTGTCCTTTCATGGCCAAATTGATCATCGCTCTCCAGAATATTCTGTCCTCTGCAGTCCTTATCAAGTTTTGTTCTTTAACTATCCCTAGCTCTGTTGTACCATTAATTTACACATATTAGTTAGCAAGGTTACTAGCTAATCCATCTGTATCTCCTGCCTTGTAATTTTCTATTGAGTGCTAAAATTCTTCAATTCTTCTTTCCTCATTCCTAGAAAATTCAGCTTCATCCTTAGAACATGTTCTTTCGTTTAACGTTACTAATATATGGTATTTTTAGCGTTTAACGTTACTAATATATGGTATCTTATGTAGAACTACGTCTATTGATGCAAGTAGTCCTGGATAATGTACATCCGGCATCAAGGCCTCTTATCGGGCGATTGAAGATTTTGAGGAGTGTGTAACCCTATCTTAATTGATGTTGTTCCCACGTCCACTCTGACCCGAGGTGGTAGCACCTGTTACGGTCCCAGATATGTGCAAATAGTTAAGTTTCAAACAAAAAACAATACTATGAAAGTTTACGGATACATTTTATAGCAATATGAGCAGCGATATATTTTAGCTGTACTTGAAGGCATAAAATTGTGTTTAAAATATTTAGACTTCGGCAGTAAATATCCAACAAAGACCGGTAAACAAAATCAACCGTAACTACTATTTTAAGTCTTCTTTTTATCTGTGAGGATATGTCAATCATTCTTTTCAAATTGTTGGACTAATATTACAAAGCTGTAAGTAATCTTTTGTTTGTTTTTTAAATAATTTGTTTAGATTATAGAAGTCATAATTTGCTATTCGAATGTGACATCGGATTTCGGTGTAACATTTTCTGTTCTTTGATTAAACACTTCCTAGATATTTACATTTTTCTTTTTCTTCTCCAATTCGTAGGTCACAATCTTCGGCTTGTATTCGTGCTGAAAAAGCGTCCATACTGTCTACTTAGAATTGTGGCCTCGATTTCTTTTACTGTGCTGTCTTGTTTTGCTGCAGTTTCTTTCTGTGTCTGCAATTAGCACCTTGTTACCTGCGTATCTTACGTTATTAGAATTCTACTCACGAATAATGATCCGGATCATGCAACAAATCAAATAAATCCGCTATAACTTTGAAGACACCGAGTCAGAAAAATTATGGAAATTTACAGAGACAATAGATTTCGTATTATATGAAGGGAAGTGTTGCAAGCCGCAGAAAATTTGGGTGTCGCTTTAGCGTGTGTCCATGTGTCCTACCGATCAGTTTATTCTTTAGTGTGTATTTTACCACCAAAATTTGTACCCGATATTATTAAGTCATTGAAAATATATTCTACTGAATAGTGTCTGGTTTAGTGTATATGCCACCACCATATTTGTATCTTACGTTATCAATGTTTTTTTTGTAAGATTCAAGTATCTACTTTTATGAATATTTTTAGGCAATTTATATTTTTTTATATTAAATTTTATAAAATAACAGTAAATGGCATCCCTCCTTCCGTTTTCCTTTGTCCCGTACGGTAGATTATTTAGGATACAGATGTGTTGATAGGATACACTGATCGGTATAGCGGCACCAAATTTTTCATAAAAATTCGAGAGACACAGAATGGAACTGAAGCAGGTATATAGGTACAATAAAAAATAATTCAAACGAGAATTCATCGTCTTTGAAAACGTCCGTTCCTTATAATGGATACGATATATATTGTAGATTATAATAATAGTAAAGAGAGTAACGATAACATGGCCAAATGACAGGTGTTGATAAGAATGTCTTTCTGCCGCTGCGAGAGTATATTTCATTAAAGTAAGAGAGCAATGGTGTCAATGGGAAAAAAAAGATGCTATATATTTTTATTGCTGTGCAAGTGTTGTCATATTTATTCTCTTGGAAGATAAAGGAAGGAACTGCAAAAATTCAGTAAAGGATAAACATTACACGAACGGTGCAAGCGTCAGCAAATATTCCTGTTGCTATGTCCTGATATTATAGCTGCTATATAATATGTGGGCTTGTATGCATACATACAGTACAGGTAATCGATCCATTGGTATAAAATCCGGGTGGATCCTAATAATAATAATTATTAAAGCTGATCCACAGAGAGCTCAATGTTTTTATTTCAACAGAGCATATGCATTTTTTTTGCAGTAAAGAAACAAAAAATACTTCTACATCCGAATAGATTATTTCCCAATCGTCCCTTAACGGCTTTCGTCAGCTGAATATTTACTTGACTTCGGTGCGTTTATTTATGTATTTTTCAAATCGTCTCTGTAAGGCGTCCTGTTAATGAGAATGGGTTTGTATTAGCAATTGGTCGGGGTTTAAGGTATCTTATCTCAAGGAAAGCGGTCTGTGTTCGGAGTTTATTTATGGCTAGGATTTTTGTTAGTTTGATATCAGTTCCTACTATATGATGTTTCATATAAACGTCTCAGCGTGTGTTTTTTCTGGGATTCACAGTAAATAATGTTTTCTACTATAAAGCGATGCGAGATTTGAACTTAAAACCGTTGGGATTTATAAAATTGTTTGAGTTGTAGATTTATAGATTGTGGGTAATACCAGAGCCCCTAATGGAATGACTCTTGCTGTCTAATGCATACATATATGTGTGTATTTACCTTGTTTACATACACCCCACGTATATATGCAACTGTATTCTTATATAATTTGGAATTTATTCGGGTGCCTATATTTCGTGATTAATTATCTCAGTTGATTTCATAGTTTGTATTGATGTTTATATTTTTTCTTTTATACATTTCACCTACTACTTAAATTATTGGGGGTGTTTGCGAAACCTATAATTTTCAAATTTGTTCGAAAGGGCTGTTTGGTGTTTTAATTTAGGATTGTTGAATGAATGTCCATGTGTATTTATTCTCTTTTTAAGTAAGTCAGCGCTCCGAAGATAAGTACTTAGTCGACTGACGGAAGCCGTTAAGGGAGAGTTTGAAATAATCTATTCCGACGTTGAGGTATTTTTTGCTGTAATATATATATATATATATATATATATATATATATATAACCCTAATTTAATGTCATAAGGTTGATATTCAGATTTAATTTTATAAAACCTCTTCCCTTTAAGACTAATACCTTCAACCATATCCTGACCACTGCCTCTACATTTCGTCTGACTGAAACATTGAAATGGATAAATTCTGTATTAATTTTTCGGTGGCTGTAATAGTTAAATTTCTAATTCCGATTCGAACTCCGTCTACAAACCGGGGCTGAATAAGACTGGTGAAGTTTTCGTGGGTTGAAATAGATCTATCAGCCATGTGTGATAATTTTGGTGTATAATAATATTTATTAGCTCTGTAATAATAAATACATTGAGCTCTCTTTGGTGATCACTTTTAATATTTTATATTACTAGGATCCACTTGCATTTTATAGAACGGATTTATTACCTTTACCACACACACAGACACACACAGACACACACATATATATATATATATATATATATATATATATGTATGTATGTATGTGTGTGTATGTGTGTGTAATAAGTAAATGAAAGTATAATTAGTTTCACTACATGGTTTTTCCATCATTGTCAAAAGATAAAAATCCGAATATTAATTCGTATAATATTCTCCACTAACAACGTCAGCTCTGTACTATTGCATGGAGGTTATGCGTGATATTTAAATTGTTTAGACGTGTTTAAATAGTCATAAAATCTTTTTTCAGATGTATAATGAAACTATTGCTCCAAATGAGAGAATACTGTAGGTTTGAAAGAGTCAAAATCCTTCATAGGATCATATAAACTGAAACACCCTAATAAAAAGCAGACTTACTAACTAATAAAAAAAAGAAAAAAACAAAAACACAAAACTTGAACATTTTCAACACCTGCAACAAAATCAACCTGTAACGAGAAGAAATAATGATATAATCAAGATGTTAACATTCCACACGTAATTCACATCAGTTCCTGAAAGAGCGATTTCCTGAAAAAAATAATAGCTTCTTTTAGAAAAAAAGTTTCGACTGAATGAATAATAATCAATAAATGCCGACTGATTGTTTACTATAAGAAAACTGCAAATTTTCAAATTACCATAGAGATTATTAGTTTCTCGATTTCAGCAATTGTCAGATGCTATTGTCATCCTCTTTATTTCGGCTCTGTATATTGATTGCTGAAGGTTTATCTCATAGTAAGCTGAGTAAGACGGTATTCGATTTTTCGAGATAGAGCCTTTGTTTTCGATCATTTAAAGAGTCGACCTTGAGTTTATGGATTTATCTTTTTTGATCTGAATTTATATTTTATTTGAGATTTACCATTCTTATTTATTCTTTATGACGTGGTTTCGTTATCGGCACTTTTTATTATGCAAAACGTATATAAAATATATTGAGCATTCTTTAGAAGCATAGGGGTCCACCTATTCTTCCCCAGGTTGGTGTTGATTAGTAGGACTCAGCAAAAAAGTTATTATTTCCAAAAGATCCTTGAAATCTGAAGATATATTTTGGTTTTAAATAATGGTTGATAGACCGAAAAAAATCACTCAATCAACCAGTATGACTCTGATTAAATAATTTAATAACAGCCTTGTTTTTAATCCTTGCCTGAAAATTTTACAGCATATCAAAAACTTTGAAATCTCTTGAAGAAACCGGTATTATGTCAGGCAAAACAGTATCGTGTAATGTGTCAAGTACCAGATATTTCCAGGTACAAATGTCAAAGAGAACAAAAGTAATGATATTTTGGCACAAATGGCTGGAAAACAATTTGTCAGTATCATTTCATGTTAATTTCTAGTTAGCAAACACTTGTCCGATCCAGTAAGAAGATAACTTTCAGTTCCAGCTTTCAATCCTGCTCTACGCAACAGCTGATGTTTATGGAGTTTGTCTATATAAACTTGTTTGGCAAGGGCAGAGTATTGACCATGACGATGTTTATCTTGCTATCGATTCTGCATTTGGTCCATTGGATAAAACTCTGCCTTCTTTTATAGATTTTTTGCAGTGGCAGTAGGTGGATTATGGCTTAACTGCTCTTCTTCATTCACTTGAAATCCTAAAATTTGTTGTAGTTTCTACGTATCTTGGAATACCGATTTTTGAAGATTCGTAATGCAACTCTAGTTAATCTAATCATCTGCCTCCTTCGATCTGGACACATTCAGGCGATTAACACCGATCTTAGTCGGATGCATACGGTGGAACGTCAGATGTTTTCTCGTTTTTACATCGATTTGCTTTATTGAGACTATATGGTCCAGTTTTAGATGTTGAAACTATATTGCACCACAGGTACTGCCCAAGTGTTAATATTTTGCATTGTGAATTCAACTCAGCATTTTCACCACCAAACCCTTGTTTACCCTTGTTTTTAATCTTTCCTGGTAGAACCTGCCTGAAAAATCTCCAGCATCCTATCATGCTTTATATTTATCTACGTGTTTGTGTGAAGATGCAAGTGTTTTTTTTTAAATAAATGTTGTAGAACGGAGTATAATTTAGGAGAAGTACGAATGAACGCGAAATGAGAAAAATAAAGCCGAGCGAAAAAACGATAAAAAATGTTTTAAACAGAATGTGCGCATGAAGAAAATATTACGAGAACGAAATTAAGAGAATTGAATCAGAAGAAAGAATGAACGGGAAAAATAAAAGAAGCCGCAAAATGATTAAAAGGAGAAAGCCATTGAAGGAAAAAGTAAGGATTCTTTTTTCTCTGTAAAGAAAAAAAAAAACGAAAATGAGAAAAGAGATTAAAATTAAGAAAGGTGACTAAGGAATCGGAAGTGTTTATTGAACAATCTGACACGAGCATGTCGGAAACTTTGAAATCTCTTGAATAAACCCGTATTTTGTCAGGCAAAGCAGTATGTTGTCATGTGTCAAGCACCAGATATTTCCAGGTACAAATGTCAAAGAGAACAAAAATAATGATTTTTTTGTCACAGAAGGCTGGAAAACGAGGGTGTTTCAAAAGCAGGAAGACATTAAAAAAAACAAACCTCAAATGAATACAATAATGGCAACAGCAACGGTAACGCTGTTTATAAGGAAGAAAAGGAGAAAACCAGAGAATCAGTAGTTGGCATTAGTCTTCGCTGGAAGCATGAATCAAATGGACAACTACTGAATACACCCTTGTGTAAATCAATTGAAACAAAACGAATAATTCTGTAATTATTAACTTTTTTCGTATTTTTCCAATTAAAATGTTAGTACTTCGTATGGCAATTACATGAAGTCGTCCCTTGAAGATTAACCACGAATTCTCGATTGGATTTAAATCAGGAGAGTTTCCGGTACAGTCTATAGTACTTTGATTTGCCCACTGGTAATGCTTGCCATTGTGTTCGTGCAGCGTTACAATTTTCTTTCGCTTACTTGGAGTAACGTCAATCGCAGACAATGGCCGTAGGAGAACTAATCGACAGACGAGACAATAGTTTCTGGGCGGGATAAAAATCTGCTGTAATCAGAGATGATGCAATATTTTTTAAGGCCAAACAAATTACATCATACTCCCCCAAAATAGATTCATATTACTGCACGCCACTGCAAATGTACTAATCTGAGGGAAAAATAAAAATCGATTACACCCTGTCACTCCGGTGGGTTTAAAGAGACCGTACGTTGAAATAAAGGAATCTAAAGCGGTTGTTTCAATTAATTTCCACAAGTGTGTACTTTGAAATTAATTTTCTAACAGCCAGTTTTCAATACCAGTCTTTCAACGATGGGCATTTGCTTCGTCTAGCGAGAAGAGGAATTATATATATATACAATTTTACTGTACAAATCTTTTAGGTAAGAAATGACCTGCTTTTCTTGCCCTATACTGGTGAATTTCCCGTTTCCCTGATACAATGTATTGCACTGTTTCTATGGCAGACTCAAAGCTGAGACCCTTTGGTTAATTTTGGTTCAAACTGTAAGTGATCCTCGAAAAACTATTGCTTTAGCACATTTATCCAAACATAATTTAATTCTAATATCATCACTGAAACATTTAACTGCTTTCAATTCACTGTCATTTCTAGCCCACAACTTTAAGTCATCCATGTAAAATAGATTTTCTTTGGAGATATCTTATAGCCATATTCATATTGATATATCTTTTCGCCATATTGAGACGAAAGTTGACAGGTGTCTCCATGAAGAATCCATCCTAGGGATATATTATTATTATTATTGTTGTTATTTTGTTGTTGTTGTTGCAGTTAAAGTAGTAGTAGTAGTTGCTTTGAATTATTTTGCATACTCATTTCCATCTGGGTTCCAAAGGGAGACCTGAGGTAATAAACAGCATATTTTCCCATGGACATGTGCAAAAAAATAAAAATAAAAATAAATAAATATAATACGACCTTTGAGGACAGACATTTTACATTGATAAATCCCTTCGTAGCGCGTGATATAATTTCATATTTCCTTAAGGCATGGATTCCCAGGACACTTTCATTGAGTCCATCAAAACATTTTCTAATCAAACCCAGGGTTCCGACCAGAACTAGAATTATTGATGTTTTCATGTGTCATTTGTTTTTATATTTTCACTTCAAGATGTATGTACGTTGATCGTTTCTGTAAGGTTGAATGTCTCTAAAGAAACATTACCATCTGGAACATCTGCCATGTCAATCAGAAGGCACATTTTGTTGTTGTCATATTTTATTACTATGTCTGGGCGACTAGTTTTCATTGTTCTTTCTGTGTGTATTATAAAGTCCCATAAAACTTTCAAAGATTCTATGAGTGTAACCATGTCTGGGTGGTGCTCATGCATATATCTTGCAGTTTTATCGCATAAAATCTGTAGATTTTCTAGAGCAATTTTTGCCCTAACCTGTCATGTTGACTTTTATAATCGGAAGACGCTGTTATTGTACAATGTAATACAAGACAGACAATTATTTCTGGATATTTATCACAGTATCGGCATTTAGGGTCAAAATAATTTTTCACTATTTTTCATGATAATTTCTACTTAACTGGCACTGGTTCAGTCCAGTAAAAATAAAAGTTTCAGTTTCAGCTTTCAATCCTGCCCTATGCAACCGCTGATGTTTATGGAGTTTGTCTATATAAACTTGTTTGGCACGGGTAGAGTATTGGCCATGAAGATGTTTATCTTGCAATCGATTCTGCATTTGGTCCATTGCATAAAACTTTACCTTCTTTTATAGATTATCTGCAGTTGCAGTAGGTGGATTATGGCTTAACTGCTCTTCTTCATTCACTTGAAATCCTAAAATTTGGATGTTTTGTCTTTCTTTATTAAGGAATAAAGTTTCTTATTTTTCTTCATATTCTTTGACACAGATCTTCATCCAGTTTTGTTGTGGTTTCTACGTATCTTGGAATACCGATTGTTGGAGTTTCGTAATGCAATTCTAGTTAACCTAATCCTCTGCCTCCTTCGATCTGGACACATTCAGACGATTAAAACCGATCATAGGGGAATGCATGCGGTGGAACGTCAGATGTTTTCTCGTTTTTACATCGATTTACTTAATTGAGGCTTTTTGTTTCCAATTCTATGGTCATGTTTTGGATGTTGAAACTATATTGCATCACAGTAATGTGAATTCAACGCAGTATTTAACACCAGAACCTTATTGACCCAAGTGGCGAACAATAGAGTATGTTTTTGTTTTGAATATTGAGTTTTTATTTTATTTTTGCGTTTTATCCTTAACCAGAAATGGATAATTTTATTATTATTTTATCCACTAGGATGACTATGGAAAAAAACTAAACTAGACACGACTATTCCACTCCAGAGGCCTAATAGATATTTCTAGGGCACGGCGAGTTTATATTTATTTATTTATTTATTTATTTATTATTATTATTATTATTATTATTATATTTTTTACTTCCTTTAATTTTTGATGTGTACTCATTTCTTTCCGGGTCCTGCCTAGAGACCTAAGGTTAGAAATGGCATCGTGACATTTTTTCCACTGGAAAAAACAATTACATGGACAAAGCCCTTCGTAAGCTGTGGACTGTACTCGTGAGAACAATTTTTTGTATTTCATTGTGGCATGGGCTTCCAGGTATCCCTTCAATTAGACTACTGGAATCTTTTCCGACCACTCCTAGGGCTCCAGCTACAACAAGGATTTTTGATGTTCCTATATGCCATATTTGTGAGATTTCTATTTCAAGGTCCTTGTATTTTGAGAGGTTTATTATTATTATTATTATTATTGTTGTTGTTGTTGTTGTTGTTGTTGTTATTATTATTATTATTATTATTATAGCTTTATTTTTGGCTATATGCAAAGTAAATAAATGAATAAACGTTAAAAAAGGGATAAAAAATACAAATAAAATTAGAAAATAAGCGGTTAAAGGAAACATTAGAAGATTACCCTAAGAAAAAGACATTCGAATTAGAAACCCCTTCTCATACAGAAATCGAAAATTATCTTTTCACTTTCGTTATCACATAAAAAATAAAGTTTTATGACAAATGTTAAAATTATAAATAAGTAAATAACTAATAATCGTTCACTTTTGTTAAATTGTTAGCAAACATAATATATTAAAGATTGCTAATAATAAAAATGATTTGTTATATTGGCGGTAGCATTGTAAAAGACGTGGTGAAGAAGAGACGCAATTAAATCAATTGATAAAAATGTTAAATTAAAATAGCATTAAAAAGTAAAACTATCGCAGCTGCCAGCATTTGTTCCTTGGCATATTCGGTAAGTTAATAATGCAAATTCAAAATTCTTCAAGAGTGTGCATTTGTAGGTGGAATAGCATCTGAATAATAAACATGAATATATATGTATGCGTGTGTGTGTGTTTGTGCGTGTATGTATTTGTGTATGTGTGTGAGTGTGTATCTATGCTAGAGTTCTAAAATGCCTTCACTAATATGAATATACATTTTAAGTAACATTTAATGGTAGGTTGGCTGAAATTTCAATGTATAAATTTTCAAACTCTGTGATTGATTTTCAACAAAGAATCGATTGCAAGGACAAATCAAATACATCACTTAAAATAAATCAGGGATGCCAACACAAACACGTATTACCATTTATAACTTAGGTTAAAAAATAAATGGCAAACTAGAAAATATTACGTGGGTAATCAAAAATTAGTGGCAATTTTTAAATTATGCGATAAAACAACAGAGTCGCTAACAAGCGGCAACACGTGTGTACATGGGATGACGATTAGCTAACTATCCATACACCATGTTTCATAGTTCAGTAGAGTGACCGGAAGCAAAAAGATCCATACTGAGTGAACTACGGAGGAACAAATTTGCAATGTCGGCGCAATGTAGAGCACACAGCATGAATCATCGGAAGGTGAATGAGTGGGTATAACCCTTTAGGGCAAGAAGAACATGAGTAACGTTAGCCAATCTGGTCAACCATCAACATCGAACAAATCCAGAGATGCTTTGGTCAGACGAATCAAGTTAACATAAGTTCCGGCATCACCAATTAATCTGGACAAGGCAATATGGATACCGTAAGGTTTGTTAGCGTTGGCTACTCTAACAAGCAAGCAATGCAGACGGGATTTCGTGAACATAAAAAAAAAATTCCACAAGGGATGAGTTACTCTTTTAACAATACGAACAGAGCATCACATTTTAGGGCCGCTATGTCAAAAAGTGATAAATCAGTATAATAAAGGTATTTTATGGAATTTGCCTTTATTTTTTTATTTTATTTACACTCGTAATTTAAATGAATACCTGTACGTACACTCATATATATTGTACGTTAATTTAGTGAGTTAAAAAAAAACTAACATAATATGCCTGTATTTTTACAGATGCAATTCAATAATTATATTTATAAAATCTAACCATAGTTTATTACATCTCCAAATATACATGAACACGTTTATCATTTTTCTACAAAATATCTGTATACCGAATCGACCCACAAAACATAATCTTAAGAATTTAGACATTTCCCTCCTTTTCAGAATAATAATAATAAAAGATATCATTGACATACTTCTTCCAAAATTTTCAACCCCTGAAGCGAAAAGCACAATTTAAGAAAAGAAAAAGGAAAGAAAAATGTTCTTCAATGTTAAACAATATTGGGACAGTATGTCTATTTTCTTCAAGTTACATTTTTTAAAAAAATTATCAAGTATAAAAATTTATAAATCTACAAATTTTATAACTCTTTGTACAGACCTTTCCTGTCTTGCAATGAAAAGGACGGCTGTGATAAGGATCAACGCTTTGAAACGAATGAAACAGCGCCAGGTGACCAAGCTCACCATCATATTAAGCACGTTTTTAAAATAACTTAAAAGACGTACTGTCGAAACATTGTTTAACTTTTTCAAACACTATTTTTTTTCTTTTTTGCTTTTCTTATATAGCGCTCTTCTCATAGGGGTTAATAATAATAATAATAATTAATAATAATAATAATAATAATAATAATTTGTAGAATGTGTTAAGTATTGCATCAATTTAAATATTGATGTATAATTTAGTAAACTGAGTAAATTCATTAAAACTTGAGCTAATAGATACCGATGTATAATAAATCAGCAAATGAACAGGGATGTAGTACTATAAATAATCTACAGTCCACACATAATAATCAAAGGGTGTGCAGACTAGGGTATTAGGTGGCAAGATGTAAGGGGTAATGTAGTTGCAGAAATGGTCTGATTACCATAACTGTGTTCTCTTGCTTGTGTTGTATGGTGCAGAACACTGTTGCTAGATATAGTGTCTTCCAACAGGCACTGTCGTGACCCAGGGCACTTGTCTGAGGCCTTTACAAAAATGTTCTTTTCTAATCTGAACTATCAGATCGAGTTTTCCGAGAAGACGTACCTTCGAAATCACCATTAGACTGATCTATTTTCGAATCCTTTCCACTGTCCTGAGATTGACACCCAAACACAGAAATATTAGGATTGGAGGTTCCCGCGCAAATGCAAAGCAGTACAGTGTGCCGTTTCCTAGTTTCGGCCCGATTTAATTGCGTCATGAGACACTCTTTTGTCACATACGCTGCCCAACTTAACCCTACTATAATGTGCAGTCTATAAAATCAAAAACAAACAACGCGAACGGGCGAAATTAAAATATAATATGACGACAATTTATTCATCGCACCCTGTACATTCATATCAAATTTAGTCGACATATATAAATTGAAAATGAATCATTCTTCGTAAAGGCTTTAGAATTTGATAGAAAATACTATGATAGATGTCTCCATTTTAATTAAGATAATCTGAAAAGGAATGCTTCATATATGTATTCACATATGAATTTATATATCAATTCACCGTCCTGGGTAACATGATAAACTACGTCCAGCAGCAAGGCCTCTGATCAGGAGGTTTTGAGGAGCATGCAACCGCCTATTAATTGCTGATATTCCCAGGTCCACCCGCTATGGGCAAATAGTTAATTATTACCAGCAATACTTCTTTTAAAAAATTATTACCAGTAATAACATTTTGAAGGAAAAATATTACCAAAAGCAGATTTTTAACAGAACAAAATATTACAGCAATAAAAAATTTATCGGCATTATATAAATCCTCCTTGCTAATATGCAATAAGGTGAATTAATTGGTGTGCATTATCTATAGCAACTTCAAAACATTTAAAAGCTCAACCTGACAAAGGCAAATATAAACGCAAGAAAATAAATCGCATTGGAAGAAATAATTGCCTCCATATGCATCTCTCTGTGACCTCTCCAGCGCAGAAGGTAGGTGATTAGGCCGGCTGGAAGGTATTGATAAGAACAACAACAGTCAAGATCGCTGTCTGAAAACTCTGTGAAGAATAAGAAGTATTATTTATTTTATTTTATTTTTATTATCCTTTGGAATACTGATTTATTCAGTAAAAACAGTGGGAACATTACTTCTGTTGCTTGTGAATAGCTCTTCTCTCGCCTCAAACAGCAGAAATCGACTGTTAGCCAAAGAAATAGCGTATAAAGATTACGGATGTCTTTTTAATGGCCTGTAGAAGCCGATTACGCACATTCTGCTTGGTCGGGGATACTTAAAGTTGTATATATAGATTAAAACAAAAAATGTCTCTTACTGGTAAGATTCTCGTATTTTTAGACAAATGTTTTAATGTATAGGACAATCGGAGATGGTTTCAGATGAATAGACCAGAAACATCGTCCATAATATTGGCAAAGAATATAAACCTAGAATAAGGAGCCAACGAAAAAAATACGGATAGGTAAATAATAGAAGTATCATATATATATATATATATATATATATATATATATATATATATATGTGTGTGTGTGTGTGTGTGTGTGTCTGTATTCAAACTGTGTATATATATATATATATATATTTAAATTGTGTATATTTAGGCACCAATTTTTCATTGATGCATGTTTCATCAAATTATACAGCAAGTTTTGTCTATTTATTTTAAGTAAGTTCCTTTCATATTGTCTGATAAGCTTAATAGCATTATCATTGAAGGACGAAAGGAAATCACCATATTGATACATGTTTAAATCCAATCTAAACTTCCGGCTTATATAAACCATTAACAAAGATGACAATTACTTTTCAATATACCAACCAATACAGGGACGAAACAAAATGATAGTCTGTTTTTGTTGCATGACAAATTTCAAAGCAACGAATAACTCGTGTATACGAGACGTTGAAGCGAAAATCTTCGTCACAGCTCGTGACATCACACAGGATCACGCGAGAGTGAAAACGAGAAGTATTAAGTATGGGAAGCCGTTGGTATAAACCAATGATTTCTATTATCAATTATAGGCGTGGTCATGTGTGACGTCACGAGGTGCGACGCGATTTTCGCTTCCACGTCTAGTATACACTAGTTAGTCGTTACTTTGAAATTTTTCATGCAACAAAATCATACTATAATTATTGTTCCGTGTACTGGTTGATATATTGAAAAGTAATAGTCATGGACCACAGCAACTTCAGCATTTTTCTCTCTCTCTCTCTCTCTCTCTCTCTCTCTCTCTCTCTCTCTCTCTCTTATATATATATATATATATATATATATATATATATATGGGGGGATTAAAACCCATATAAGAAGTAAAAAACAGCCTGTTCCCATTTTTTGGCTAATTCATTCATTTATTTATAGTTTGCGCATTTATTTTGCTTCTTTACTTAATTATTTATTTATTATAATTTTTATATCTATATTATATTTGTATATTTAGATATATATATGTTAATATATTTATAAATATTTTTTATATATATATATATAAATATATTTATATATATAGATATATATATATATATATATATATATTTATATATTCATAAATATATTTTTGTTAATATAAATATATATATATATATATGTATATATATATATATATATATATATATATATATATATATATATATATATATATAAATGAGATAATTTTAAAATTATATTTCTATAAATATATTTATATTTGTATGGGATATATTGCTTCTGTTTTAAATGTTGGTAATCGAAATAATGTTCATTTACTTCAATACTGAGAAATAATCTTGAAAATGTAATAATGAAAATGGTTCATGTTACAAAGCAAAAAACCCGTCCTGGTGGCGTATCCCCTTGACATAGTAGGACGGCCATCGTGCTTCAACGACCCCCAGAGCTTAGTAGGTCCAAGCACGCTCAACAGGTCTGTGGGAGAGGCGCCAGTCCTCCAGGTTGGGGGTTGTGCAGTAAGTTAACAATGTACTCTCTTAAAAACAAGTTTGTTACAGACATCTCAACGATATCTTCAAACAACGACATGGTCGAGAAAGAGTCCCCCAAAGATGAGCGTATGAAGCGTCCTGATGAAAATCACCCGGGAAGGCAGCCGGCACGACTTAGAATGATTTGAAGAGAATCGCCAACAGTCGCGTCCGTTGGAGAGATGTTGTTAGGCCCTATATAACCCAAGGAATTAAGAGGCATAATGAATGAAAGCAAATATCTATTTTTCGATATAATCTCATTCTTGGCGATAGTTTTCCTAATTTGTATTGATGTTTGATTCGTGTATTTGTGTAACCATCATCTTTTTCTTTTATTTTAAACTTTCTTTTTTCATTTCCACGTTATTTCCATTGATCTCTAATTTTCTTTCATAAAATTGAAGGAGATAATTTATCGAATTCTCTTTACGGCAAGAAAAATATTCAGCACAATATTTAGTACTAGATACGATCTGGTTATTATTTGGTAGAAATTAAACAATTTTTTTATTCTGTTTTGTAATGACTTCGGTTAGATTAAACACTCAAAACGTACTGGGTAAGACGTTAAACTACTTCGGCGTCCTGGATAAGACGTTAAACTACATTCACGTCCTGGGTGAGACGTTAAATAACTTCCGCGTCCTGGATAAGACGTTAAACTACTCCCGCATCCTAAAAGACGTTAAACTTCATCCACGTCCTGGGAAAGACATTAAACTACATATACGTCCTGGGGAAGACGTTAAACTACGTCCAGCAGCAGGGCCTCTGATCAGGAGGTTTTGAGGAGCGTGGAACCACTGGTGTTCCCAGGTCCACACTGCCCCTGGGTGGTAGCACCTGTTAGGGTCCCAGCTATGAGCAAATAGTTAAATATTACAAGCAATACTTTTTTGAAAAAAAAATATTACCAGTAATACAATTTTGAAGGAAATATATTACCAGAAACAGATTTTTGACAAAACAAAATATTACCAGCAATAAAATTTTTTGTCAATATTAAATAACCCATTGAGGTTGATATACCGAAAACAAAATAAACCAAACCAATTTAAACCAAAGAATACATATTCTATTCATACGAATCTATCCTAAAAATGGTGTCGGCATTAAATAACCCATTGAGGTTGATATACCTAAAAAAATAAATCAAACCAATCTAAACCATAGAATACATATTCTATTCATACGAATCTATCCTTAAAATGTTAACCAATTGAGGTCGATATGCCGTAAAACAAAATAAACCAAACCAAACCAAACATTCAAAATTCCAGCCATGATATCGTATAACTATAATTATCGCTTCTCGACCGCTTCTTCAAAATTTTCACGCATCCTCCTACAACAATACCAAGGATAAATATCATCAGTACCCTTTCAATATCTGGTCAAAAATATTTAATGAAAGTTTCACATCAAAATCAAGGCGGTTTATTTATTGATGATGCATCGTGTGTACACGCACCCAGGCCTATATTCGTGTATGTACAATATAAATCTGGAGGGATATTATTCTTGATTGATAAGCAAGATTAGATTAACCTGGCACAACTCCAAATAGAAGTTATGAAAATTTTATTACTGAAATCTTCGAAATCGAGTCAGCTTCCTGCTTTGTAATATTTCATTCGGAATACTGTTTTTAAACTGGGTCCGAAAACTGGCAGTTACCTTCAGGGTAAATAACCTGACTATCACAGCAGGACCACTATACAGATACAATGTCTGATATTTCATTGTATTGTGTAAACTCCCTGACCTTTTTTGTTTCCTGACAATATATAATCCTTATTTACGTCTATTTGAGTTTAATTGCTGCCAGACGAAGAAGCGAAAGACGTTAATATTTTTCTCATTTCACGCGCAATTTTTATCACGATTTTGAAATTCATTATTCTTTCCTGTCATATGTAATGTTAATTCTCCCTATCTCTCTACATGCACGCACGCGCGCACACACACCCACACACGTGCATACATACGTGCGTGAGCGCGCACACACATGCACATATATATATTCAATATTCAAAATATATATATATATATATATATATATATATATATATATATATATATATATATATATGGTGTACACTATTTACATTATTCGGACTATTTTACTCATCTTAGTCGCTATATTTACATATTTATTACAAGGTTTCGGCCGTTGTACGCTCCGGCTTTCTGAAGACATTAGGTTCATAATACCCAGAAATACATACACAAAGACACATGGCACAGTGTATAAAGGCGTTAGTTAGATCCGGTGACAGGACCCAAAGAATGTGAGTTCAATAAGGCTGTTAAGGCAGTGGAGAACTTGGAGAGGGGAATGAACAGGAGATAACTGATAACTGACATCCATTAGACATGGCACGTGGAACTAGAACATTCTAACTCAGTGAGTGAAAAAATGGGCCCAGTTCGACATTACAACCACCTGAAGAAGGCCGGAGCGTTCAACGGCCTAAACGTTTTAATAAATATGGCGACAACGTTGAGGACAATAGTCCGAATAATGTAAATAGTGTACATAATACCTCATCTCAGAAATGTAGACAGATACTGATGTATAGTGTGTCGGGGTATTTATATGTATGCGTGTGTGTTTATGTGTGTGTGTGCGTGTGTATTAATGCCTCCAATACGGGTATATAACAATAACAAAAACGAGGTATTTTCCAAAACCAAAAAAAAGTAATATAAATTTCTTACCGTTGAAATGATAATACCGAAATTTAACGACGATTAACAAGAACAATCACACAGTTCTTATATTCGGATTTTCCCTTTTCACGCCACTTTATTTTTGTTACCCACACTCTTCAGTTAGGGATTATATCAATTTTATTATGAATTGTCTTTTAAGCCATCGTGTTTGTCGCACTAGATCTCGTTGGTGATATGCTAGAATATTTAGTGAAGAATAGTTTGTGTTCAAAATATTTCTGCGTTAAAATATTTCATTAATGATGACATTTGCAAAATAACACTGGTAATTTTATTGCAGCAACTGCCGATGAGTGTCGCTAGTGTAAAGATTCGGGAAAACATGTATATCTGACTATATAAGGATAAACTTCACGTCCTTGAAACGCAAACTAGTTGGATAATCAGTTGTCGAGTTATAGAAGAAACTTGCAGGAAATGAAAGGAAAGGAAACTGGGGCAGTGGAATAATATCTTTTCTTGTGAGATGTTTGATAAAAACCAAGTCACACATAAGACCGATTGAAAATGGTTTATGGTGAACAATCAACGAGGAAATCGGGTATTGTTATTGGTAGATAAGATTCAAGGATGCATGGGATGGCGGAAGTAGTGGAGAACGTAATATTTAAAAGGGAAAAGCGAAATTTTTACAGACGTTTTGTGAATGAGAAAAAAACCTTCACATATGTTGTATCGAATTATGACTAGTGCGCAGAAACGGCATCAGTCTCGTGTTTTATATTGAATTATGTAAAGATGTTTGACAGGTTCATTACCGGTGATGAAACCTGCTGTTTTCAATACTAGCCGGATTGGAAACACCAAAGGGGAAAAACAAACACATAGGCCGATAAAATCAGACATGTCCGTACGTTGTTCGTACCATGATTTTGTGTTTCTTTGATCCAAAGTGCATAACTTACTAAAAGTTCTTAACACATTGTTTTAGTCATTTCTCACCATTCAAGACTGTAAAGCCACTAAATCACACAGAGTTACTGAGTATGAATGTCTAAAAAAAAAAAAAAGAAAAAAAAAAAACACATTATTAATAGGCCAAAACAACTTATCGCTTGTTGAAATCTTTTCCGCTTCCATGATTTCCTGTCAATATTGTTATTCAAAAATTTAACTTCAATTGCAATCGTGATCGACTGTCTTTTTGATTATTCTTCTGACACTGAATTTAAATTTTGAAGATCAAAGTTGGCTGGAAAGCATGGGACCAGAAGAAAGTTCCACAAGCAAATAGTGTGAGAAAAGAAACTTTTAGCATAGAACTTACGGTTACATCTAGCCATTTCAACTTTGAGTAACTGAAGACCTTGTCATCAATCTTGTACTGTGCTTAAATTCATAAAATCAAGGTATCATAATGGAGAGGCGATTCGAACAATTACCATGAAATTATTTATAAAAATGTACAGCGAAGCTACATTACATCTATGGAAAATAGACTGGAGCCGAGACGCTAGGTCAGGGCTAATAATATTGCTGATTTTTTTGGATCTTATCAAGAATCTCAATCTATACGGCAGGTGCAATGGACCATATGTGGCAACAATATTACAATCATGTCCGGATGGTAAAATTATAAATATGTAAAATAAATTCTGACGTGAAAGATTGTCTAGCAAAACACAGGGAACACTTTCTTAGCAGCAGAACTAACAATGGATTGGATATTTCGAATTCATGAAATCTAAGAATATTTGCACCAGAAGACGCAAAGTGTCACTTTCATTTGGGTTAGCATCAGCCATGATGATAGGAGGCAGGAGGGAGTATCTCAGGTGATTAATAGAAAGCAGTTTCGTTGTGGAGTTAAAATTAACATGTCATTCTTTGACACAGTTACCAGCTGACTGTAGATCCTTTTGTAGATCAGGGTGTTTAGTTCGGTCATCAGACTAAATAGCAAGTTCAGAACTGATGACACCAGGAAGATTATTTATGGAAATTAAGAACAAAGGAGGTCCAAATAAAAGTGTACTTGGGACTCCTGAATTCATACAAAACATACATCTAAAGAGTTTCCGTTCAGGACACCTTTCATTTCGATATTTGACAGGAAAGACTTCCGGAAATACTATAATCATTCAACTTGTGAAGTAAACCGTTATATCAAACCCTGTCAAACGCTTTCGAGATGTCCAAAACAACAGCTCGGCTTTTAACAGTCTTACGGAAGAAATGTCAATCAACATATTTATTTAGAAGTGCTGGGGTTGTTAAGAAAATCTGTTCGGTGGAAAATATTTTAATGTAGGCCTCACAATTAGATAAAATATAACGATATTTTTTCGTTTCCCGATGCGTTAGGAGGTCACGTGTTCCTGACTAAGAAATATATCCCAAATAGGAGTCATTTACCTTATTCATCAGACATTAATATTTGAGTAAGATTGGCTGACATCCCTGATATACAACAAGTTACTACGTAACTGAAAATTGAAGCTAGTTCTAAGAATATTTCCGGCAGTGGCACCATCAGAGGTTTTTTCTTTTTAAATATGAGATTTGCTAGTATAAGAAAACTGTACTTTCCCAGAACAACTTCAAGAATATTTGAATTGGTTATGTCTCCGATATTTGTTAATCATAAAATATTTTCATGCATACAGAATGACTCAATGCATGTGCAGAAATCATTAAATTCTATCTAAATAAGTAGGAACTGTATTTGATACAATGTAATTGCCAGTAGAAATTTAAATAATGAAAACTAATGTAAATCTTACAATTCATCTATTGATCAAAACAAATAGCAATTCGATGGAACTCTGAAGTCCTTCTTATATACTGACGGATGAAATGTGTTGACCAGCATTGTCATGCATCAATATGAGCTTCTGATTGACCGGCAAATTTTTTTGCAGTGAATTGTTTTACTGCAATTTCGAAGGCTAGGGCTGTAAAAAACCGCAGTGACAATTTCACCAATATATTCACAGTATATTTCGTTATACTTCACACCTTTTCACATTCCATCATTTTCAATAAACAGATTACGGTTTGATGCTGATTCTGTTTTGAACCCACATTAATTTGAAAACACCTGACTACTGGAAAGAGTTCACTATCTTCAGCATCAGATAACATCTTACAAAAATGGCTTTATAGGCCTTTAAAAGTGTTAAAATATATATTGTAAGACACGTTTCTGTAGCAAAACCACCAATGAAGCGTACTTTTACGCTTTTTAAATATATTAAATATTTCACAAATGTTATCTAACGTTCAAAAAGCGACAACAAATTTTTCAGCCAATATCCAATTTGTTTGAGTGGCGTTATTAAAAAGCTTGCGAATTTATACTTTCAAATTTATATCGTCTAACGACGTATAGTTTATCCTTCAAGCCAAATTCAATTGGTATTTTATTTTTATTCGTTCGTTCTCACTGTTTATATTTTGTAATTTGACAACGTACTCAAATTGATAACGCTTCACACTTCATTAAAAGAGACACTGCTTTAGCTTTCCTTTCTGCTGGCTAAATAGTGTTTCTTATTCATCTCAAAATAAGAAATTACGATTTTCATTTCTTTAAATATGTCCTCGGTTGCTTCACAACAGTATTTCCGTTCGCTATAATTATATTTCATTAAGACTAAGTAAATTTCATAAGAGTTAAAGAATTAAAATAATTAATCTTTTGAAGTTTACCAAGCAATTAATATCAACGTCCGTCCTTTTCAGTACACACAAATGCAGCTTTTTCTTCTTTAGTTATAAGGAACTTTTTGATGCCGTATCAGTTATAGACAGAGTTAAAGTAATTGTCGACCTGAGTTTAAATTCCAATAACTGTTGTTTCAATTCTGTTTGGAATAATAACATTTGAAAAGGTTATATTTACTTTTCCATGCATTACACAAATGAAATATAATCTACCGAAAAGCTCTAACCATTATCTGAATTCGTAGGATGATGATACAACTTCATTTACATTGCTTACATTTGTACTTATATCATCATCATTGTTGTTATTATCATAACGCTTCGGCCATTGTGACACCCGGACGTCTTCAGGTATCTGTCTATCCAAGTAGTCTTTATCGAATGTTGAACTAATTGTTTAAAATGTGTCGGGGAGCACCGATTTACAATAAGTGATTTCTCAGTGAGAAATGTCTAAGAAGTTTTAAAAGAGACTTAGTGATGACGTGGAGACTTAATTCCATGCCTCAATCGATTTCCACACCATAAAGTGTTAAATGACTAGACTGACTTTATAAATGATCTGTCTTCCATATCAAGCCTTTTTAATACATACATATAGCAAATTTAAAACAACACAAAATTAAAATAATATATAAATATATATATATATATATATATATATATATATATATATATATATAAACACACACAGCGGTTCAAAATTTTGACCACATCCCTGGTCATTTTTTAAATTTGACCTAAATTTGTTGTTTATACGTTAAAGAAGAGAAACGTATTATACACTGTTAAAAAAAAAGTGGGGCATGATTTTTAGAAATTTTATAAAAAGATAAAAAGCATTTTATGATTAAATTTTGCTCCCGTCAAAATATCCTCCTTTACCCTTGATTACTGCAGCAAGGAATTTTTAGCATTCGTTGCAAAAGTTTCTGAAAGTATAACTTTGATAATTGATTCAATACTTTTTTCAATGACTCAAAGGGCTTTCATTTTTTTCACTCTTCTGACAAGTTCATCCATGCAAATACTGGATCTGTTTTCAAAACGTTGGAATGTAGCATATAAATGTATATATGTTGTGGCGTGCGTGAGTGTTTGGGGGTCTGTTTTTATGAATACGATATACATGAAAAAAATTATAATTTTATATTAAGTTTTTGTAATATTTGTAGTATTGTTTGCGGGGAAGAGACTCCTCGTAATAATTCTTGTCTCTGTTTTCTGCCATTTTCAAAAGATTACAGATTTCTATGTGTGTGTCGAAATCTTAGAGATTCTACAATGTTCAAGAAGAAATGTAGCGGTGATTCCATGTTAGCTTCGTTTAAAAGACCGAAAACACGTTACCTCTAAAGTGTTTATTGATTTTATATTTTATTTGTTTTATTTTGTCTATTTATTAATTTGCTCGTTCGTTTTTAGTTTCCGATTTTTATGTAACATAGTAAAAATTTGTTTGTCAGTTTGCATTTTTAAATGAGTTCTGATATTAAATATAGATATCTTCTCCTCCAGATAATTTTTAAAAGTTTTTGGATATATTGTTGTGGGTTGATTCTGTTTTTCGTATTTTCAATGATATTTTTGTATGGTTTATGTCTTTAATTTTGCATCTATGCTTAGAAAACATTGTGCTGTTCACGTATTTACAATTTGTAAAGGATGTTTCGCGTGAGCAGTCTCATTATTTCTAGGGTCCTTCAGTTAATCCTATGTACAATTTTTCTTCGTTACCGGCTAATTTTACAATGGCTTGCTATTGTTCTAACTCAATTGCCGTTTAAATGACATGCGTTCTTTCTTTTGCACTTACACGTGGGTTTAATTTAGGCGGGTCGTTTGTTACTTGTTTTCTTGCAGTTTTTTTTTAATATTCGTATCATGTTCTCCGTGCAAATGTAGCTGACTTTTACTTTGTTTTTGTTGAGTATCTTGTAGTGAGTGCTTGATGTGGGGATGGGTTTGTGGATGAATTTAATAAATATTTTTCCTACGTTTGTTTCTAAATCTTTGTTTCATTTCCTCGTGGCTTTTTATGCTGCTGTGTGTATGTGGTTATAATGGTTAAATTAATCGTTTTAAATCTGAGTATTGAAGTGGTTTTGCTCGATTTTAGATATGGTTGATAAGTAGCTTTTTAGTGTATGAAAATTTAGTTTTTTAGTGATTATTTATCGGTTTTATCAGTTTTTGGTTTGTTACAGTTTCCTGGATTATTTTCCCGTAGACATATATCGCTACCTTTTAATGTCTGTTGCTGTGATCAATTTTTGCAAGTTCCAGACATCCTGAGATAACAGGGTCGACAGTTTCATCCTATGTACGGCATATATTGCATTTTGAGTTAGTTTCATCATTGATTATGTGAAAACTACAGGATCTGCTTGCGAAGCTTTTGTCCTGAGCTGCAATAATTAGACATTCTGTCTCAGCTTTCAATCCGGTAATCCACAGCCATTGATATGTTTTAGGTTCGTCTAAATCTTCTTTAACTCTATAATAATAATAATAATAATAATAATAATAATATTTGCTTTGATTTAGTAAAAATCCCTTACCAAGCCATTATTTGCGCCCTGGAGTAAAAAGAGACATGGTATATATATATATTTACATATATATATATATATATATATATATATATATATATATATATATTATATATATATATATATACACATATATATATATATATATATATATATATATATATATATATATATATATATATATATATATATATATATATATATCAGTATACACATGCACAGCGATAATGCCACTAAGATACATGTGGTGGGGGGTTACTAAGTGAAAAAGTAAACATTATTCTGGGAAGAGAACAATTCAGAAACAGGAATTAAGAAGGCTAAATAACAATTTATATGTTAATTAAATTTTTGAAGATCAAACTTCATTGGAAAGCAAAACGCCGAAAGAGAGTTCACCAAGTGCGAAGTGCTAATGAAGAAACTGTTTCCATAGAACTTAGGATTACATCCTGTAATTGCAACGGTAAAATGTTGTGAACTACCTGCCAATTTGCCCTAAAGTTCTTCGTGCTACCTACGAGGAAAGCTAATCAAAATAGTTTACCATGAAAATGTTTCTATTTTTTGACATTGATATATTCTCCTGTGTAGATGAGCAGTTTCTCACAGTACAATTTTGTAATCCATTTAATGAGGGTATGCAACGAACTTTTTTAATGCGACCTTTTAATATACCAAATATTTAAGATATCATTGAATTGTCGCAGTAGTTTCAATGCTGTGCATTTAATCAGCTTCAACTTCAAGAATGTTATATTAACTTATACTATTTATATATTAATATATATATATATATATATATATATATATATATATATATATATATATATATATATATATATATATATATATATATATGGTAGGGACGGTGGAGTAATGAATAGCGGCTCGGACTGGGTAATCCGTTACATTCACTTATGTGCTAATGCTCTTGGGAAAGCTACACCTCCTCTTTGTCCCCCGGTTATGGGTAAAATATCAGGAAAGACTGGGTTCTATAGCCTTGATCCAGAAGAAGGACACCTGCCGAGGGTTTTCGGCTCTTCAAAAACAGTGGTTGGTTCTGCACAAAATCATCGCCACTATAATCAAATCACATGTGCAATTTGTCTGGCTGTCGGTTCTTAGGAAGTGAGTGGCCTGACCATCATACGTTGTAGGTTGCAGTATCGCGGCGAAGGCTTTTTTCGTTCTCACATCCATCCGATGCTTAGCCGTGCTCAGGATCCCTGGTAGGAGCGAGTCAACGGCCCGCATCAAAGAGAGTCCACGATAAAAGATATATTTCCATCTCATGACACTACCATATGTTTATAAATATTTATGTAATTATTATTACTATCATCATTATTATTAATGTTGTTGTTGCTTGGTATTACTTCTTTTTATATATTACTTCCACGGAAACTTACTGATATTTAGTCAACGATTCTTTCTGAATTTCAAAAGACTATATAAAAAATATCAGTGATGAGGCTTTTCTTTGAGCAATGTGCAAATATACGTTTTTTGTATTTCAGGCGTTAAAATAAGCGAAACAGGGCGGGAATATTTTATTGACGTGAATAATCCTTTTAAACATAATTCACCTCGACAATACCCTTATATTTATAATTTTATTTCTGTTATTTTCAGTAGTATCTTTAAAAATGTTGTAACAGTTATTGTCTTGGAAAACGATATCGGCTATTCAAATTTCGATTGAGGTTACTTATCTTCATTTAAGTAGATAACATTAGGAAACGTATGAATCCACATCTTAACATTATCTATGCTCGCTTGATTCCTTGGCAAATACGTCATATCGCTAGTATGCCACGATGTTTGATAATATAAAATGCATTGATTGAATATGTCGGACAACCAACCAACAATACATACCATTAAATCAGATATTATACTTGCGAATGTTATTATCAAAATGAGCAGATTGATCAGGAAGGAAATACTCCACTACTTCTTGTTAAGAAACAAAACCTATTTCCAAGCATTTAGCGATTTCTTCGTACATTACATATGGGCAATGTGAATATTATAATTTCAAAGGCATTAAAGTTGGAAAATATAATTTACCTCATGGCATTGAGAAATTAGCACAAAGAATGCCACATTTATTAAACTATTTTGTTGGATATATTCAGTAATTTTGTTTTCAGTACAGCGAAAGTTCACGTGATGATGTCGTCTATTGTGATAAAAAGAGAAAAAAAAAAGTATTTAACTCCATCTTTCAAATTGTTCCTTCAAATATATTGGATATTTGAGGATAGAACAAAACAGAGTAAACAGGTTTTTCATCCAAAAATCTAAATCTCGATCTTCGTGTAAAGAATTGGGCGAGAAAAAATGTACGCATTATTTTTCCATAGGAGATATTTAAACGTGTGTTTTCGTTTCATATGTGATTGAACTTTGTGATATATTTGCATATTCTGAAAAATGAGATGGCGACCTGCCTTTCTGTATGATTCCTGTGTGCATTGTTCATATTAATTTTTTTTTCCTTAAAAGAAATAATGGAAGACAATATATATTCTCATTATTTATTATTTATTTTTTTTATTCTTCTTTCATTTTCTGAAAAAAAAATAATATTCATATAGGCCTTTTATTGAAATGACGCCAGAGCTAAGAATATTTTCGTAAATGGTCGGCTAAGGTTGACGACATTCATATATCCAGGTGATAACACGCGAAAAAGAGACTTTGTTTATTTTATAAATACGTTAATTTCATTGGTCGTAAAAATTACCTTTTTTTTTTTTACCAGATTCGCTGTCACCGTCAAATGCGCACAAAGATTGAAATAATTCAATACATATATGTATGTATGTATATATATATATATATATATATATATATATATATATATATATATATATATATATATATATATATATATGTGTGTGTGTGTGTGTACAAAACACTGCACTACTTAAAATGTAACGGAATATTTAGAATAATGTTATTACTGTCTGAAATAATTCATTAACGTTTCTTCTTATTTTTAGGCTGATTATCTTATAAAAAGTGTATAAGAATAAAAAGTTCAGCAGTGATGAGTTATAGGATATTTTTAACGGAATTCAGTTCTTTGAAATTTTTCGCTGACACTAAATTATAAACACGTTGAGAATTTCTTTTCAGGCTTCAATTCATCAGTTTCTGTTGATATGTAAAGATGGTGTCAGTGTACTGAAACATCTTATCTGTTTTTATGTCTTTGTTTGTTAGTATGTTAGTATTAAATGTTGTTGGTTGTAATGTGTTTGCATTTTGCTTGATGTTGAGTATTTTTTAAATCTCAAGTTTATTTTGATTTAGGGAAGTGCGGTATTTAAAGGAAACTTTCAAAATTTCACAGAGTCTGTCACGAGTCTCTATTACAAGGTTATATACTGAAGCTAGAATTCAGTGTCACGTCAAAGAAAACACCTTCCAGTCCTGGGTATGCCTTAAACTACATCCACGTCCTGGGTAAGACGATAAACTACGTCCAACAGCAAGTCCTCTAATCAGGAGATTTTGAGGTGCATGGAACCACCTCTTAATTGCTGGTGTTCCCAGGTTCACCCTGACCCCGGGTGGTAGAACCTGTTAGAGTACCAGCTAGGGGCAAATAGTTAACCCCGAATCTGTGGTCAAAAAAAAAAAAACACTATGAATGTGTAAAAATAGGTTCTAATACCAGAAATACTTTGTAAAAGAATTATTATCAGCAATACATTTTTGAAGGAAAAAAAAATATTATCATCAATATATTTTTGAAAAAAAATATTACCAACAATACGTTTTTGAAAAAAAAAAGATTATCAGCAATATATTTTTGAAAAATTTTACCAGCAATATATTATCAGAAGTATATTTTTGTCATAACAAAATATTACCAGCAATAAAAATTTTGTCGGCATTAAATAACCCATTTGGGTTGATATGCTGTAAACCAAACCAAAACACCTTCCCCCATAAACTATCATATTCGACTTACATTAAGCTACCATACGATAATTCTGCGTATAAACTACATCCGATAGCAAAGCATCTGAACGGGATATTGAAGGTTTTGAGAAGCAGGGAATTACTTCTTAATTGCTCATGATCCCAGGTCTAACCTTTCTCCGGGAGGGAGCACATGCTAGAGTTCGAGTTATGGAAAAATAGTGAACAAAAACCAAAACATTATGAAAGTATCAAAAATACATAAATACCAGCAATATATTTTATTTGTAGTTGAAGGCATACAACAGCGTTCAGAAGATTTATATTTCAACATTAAATAACGCATATTATGGTAAAGAAATTCAAACAATCATAATGATTACATGGCATTAAACCATGTATATTACAACTTCTTAAATCGAACTGTATTACAAAATACAACATCAAATACATATATAAAAGCCTGTATTAATTATGTATAAAAAACACATGAATATGCACAAAAGCTGAGAATCATCTACCATGTATTCAATTGCGAAAGCAGAATAACATATTTGTAAGATTCAAAAATCCAAAGAAAATCAAATTTTAGCATTAAATGACACATTAGGAGCTGATATTGCGCTACAAAATCAAACAAAACAATGAAAGCAAAACAAAGCCACCATACCATGCAAATATTTTCCCAACAACATCCTATATATTGTAGCTTTTAGAAAGTTTTGACTTTTTGCTATATCTCCTAATAGCTCTTCTGTTAACCTTTTACACAAACACGTTTGGTTATTCACTTCTTTTCTCTATCTCTCTAATCTTCAATATATCCTGAATTTATAAAGTATATGTTGAGTGTTTTGTGATTAGAATTTTAAAGACATTTACAAAGAAATCAATTTTATAATTCGCCTTCTTCTATGTGCCGTGTCCTTTAATGTCTTAGGTGATAATGGCTCTCCGCAAGTTCCTGTACTTATTATCTCTTAATAAATCTTGTCATTGTCTCTCATAAACATTGCTCCTCCATCCATTTCTCATGCTAGCTGGGTAGTTTATACGTTATTTTTTGTAATTCGTCCCAAGTGGCTTTAGTCTGCCCTGTGAGTATCAAATTTTCTAAAATCTCTTTCTACATATTATGTTTTTGGGACTTATGAGCCTAATGTCTCAGATATCATTTTTTCCAGTGCTCGTATTGCAATTTTTCAGTTATTATACATTTTTTACCAGAGATTATATTGCATTTTTGTTGTTAGTCATTGCTATTCCCTACCACTCCTTATAACTGGTTCCTATAGTTTATTCATTTCTACCCTTGCCAACTCAAGAGATGTTGTGACATAGTATATGTGCTGATTTCATAAGTTTTCTTATTTTCCAATGATGTTTTCTGTCTATTATTTCAACCTCATCCCACAGGCATTGGTGATCACCCTTTTCGCTCCATATGTAATCAGCTACGCCTGATTTTTCATTTTCCCCTCGTGCTACCACATTACGGTGTTCTTGTAGTCTTACCTTAATGGGGTGGCTTCTTTCTCCTTTATAGTTTTTGCCAGTGCTGCACAGGAGGGCGTACACACAGTCCTTCGTCATGTGATCCTTTATGGGGCGGTGGAAGAGGTGTCTGGTAAGTGTTGAAAAAATTTTGAAGGTTTTCAATTACTAGAGAAACACACACACACACACACACACATATATATATATATATATATATATATATATATATATATACATTTTTCATAGTTACCTTTTCTCTCTCTCTCTCTCTCCTCTCTCTCTCTCTCTATATATATATATATATATATATATATAGGGAAGAGACAATATATATATATATATATATATATATATATATATATATATATATATATATATATATATACAGACGCATATTGTTCCAGTCAGAGCCCGATGATGTCTCAGAGTTGTGATAGTTGTGATAATGCATAATTATTAGTTGGATTCCGAATTTAGAATTATCCATCTCGTAAACTGGTTACCAACCTGGCTAAAGAGAGTTCATTATCTATGCCAAAGCCGGGTGTTGAAAGCATAAATATATATATATATATATATATATATATATATATATATATATATATATATATATATATATATAATTTATGCGATAATTATAACATAAAATCTTATAAAATCACTACAAAAATAATCATGTTTCAACACTTCTGGTGCCTTATCAATAGTTGATGTTGAATGTAGAAGCTACATCCAACACCATCACTTGACACCAGAAGACACCAGAAGTGTTGAAACAAAATGGCTGATTTTGTAGGGATTTCTAACATATTTATGTTATAATTTTCGAATAAATTATATTAGTTACATATATATTGTGTACTCTCACGTCATCTTCGAAGTATGAGGGTCTAGCACCTCAGTTCCTAGGAACCCCACATACCAGCAAGTATAATATGATTATAATGGGGAAGGTTTTGTGCAGGACCGACCAAATTTTTGAAGGCCTGAATATAGAGACCTGGTGCACTACGTGCCAAAATGTCCCCAACTGACAATCCGCAGGTTTTCAATTCAGAGTTGTCCTAGAATAGTTGCCATCCAAGGCTATAGGACCTAGTCTGTCCGGCAATTTACCCATAGCTGGATGGAGAAAAGGATTAATACCTTGGAATTCTCCGACTCCTCAATCCGAGCCGATATACACCGTGCCTCTCTCTCTCTCTCTCTATATATATATATATATATATATATATATATATATATATATATATATATATATATATATATATATATATATATTAGATTTCTTAAAAGGGTCGTGTGAATATGAATAAGAAATCTTTGTGTATAAAATTAGAAGTTAAGAGCTCATATAAAAATGCTCCAAATGTTTATCATTGAAGAACCCAGACGACACGCGAAAAGCAGATGTCATTGCTTGTAAGCAGGCACTCCTACCCCAACTTAACTTAAGCTGACTTATATTTGATACTTACATTTTCTAGGAAAATTAAAACCCAACTAGCCTTATCAAAAAATGTCTATCCCTATTGCAGACGCTTGCTCAGGCCCATGTGTGTTTATTCAACACCCACAGAGCCCACCTGTGTTTTATACTGTAACTCTGCTGAGCCGACCTTTGTTACAGTTTCTGGGAAAGAGAGTATGTGATCAACAATTTTAGTAAGTCCAGCACGCTCAAGCTCTCGGCCACCATGACTGGTGACTTTTTGCTAGCACAACTATCAACGACCCCCGAAGGGTTCCGCCTACGCAATTTCATTCACAAGGCTTGCGTCAACTTGTGGTATGGTTTATAGGCACTTTCCAAAGTGCTGCATGCTAGGACCGTCTCCTCTAGATAAAGTGAAGTGGTAACTGGCTAGCCATTCTAGTCAGGAGCTTCTGTTATGTGGCTCTGTTCAAAATCAATTACATCACACAGTCATATTGGCAAAATTTCGTTCCATACACAATCGATGGATGCGGTATTCAAATAGTCCGGTATTTGCTTCTTTTACAAGATTAAAACGGATGGCATCTTGCAATTTACAAGAGGTGACGGAATCTTTGTAACCTCTTGTCCAAGGCAATCTCTGCTTTTATAGGACAGTTTGTTCTCGACCGCTCACCTCATTGCTGTCTCCTTGCAATCACGTTCAATTATTTATTTCTTTTTATCTGGCCATTTTCAATCACTACCAGCATTACGCCATCCTGAATGCCGAATGATTCTGATTCCAGTCTGCGTTGAAGGCGTAAGTCATTCGTCCATTCTAAATTACAAATAGAAATCGTCTAGAACTTTATTATCAAAATAGAGAAAATAAATATGAAGATAAAATATCCCTGCCTAAACCTTTTACCTGACAGCGTAAGACCATTGCCGAAAAGGACATAAATCTGAATTGATTGCAGAAGACAAGCTTCGATTTTGATAAATGTCACCGAGTATCAGAGAAATCCCAGCCCGTGTGGCAGAAAAGGTTATTTTTCTCAATCTTAATATTTAAGTATTTTGAAGAATTTATACGTTATTCATTCATATTTTCTTCATTGATTCATACATTTTCATTTCTTAAGCTAATTTTCTTTCTTTCTTTCTTCTTTGCCGTTATTGGAATATTTCTATATATCATTTATCCTTATTTATTTAATATCATTTTTTAAATGTTCATTTTGTTACACAAATGTTGTCTTTCCTCAGCTACCTATTTATCTACACATACACACACTCTCTTTCTCTTATAGACACATACATATAAACAACTACACACAGATATATATATATATGTGTGTGTGTGTGTATACAAACACACACACACACACACACACATATATATATATATATATATATATGTATATATATATATATATATATATATATATATATATATATATATAATTCATTCGAAAATTATAACATAAATATTTTATAAATTCACTACAAATATAACCATTACGTTTCAACACTTCTGGTGTCTTATCAAGTGATGGTGTTGAATGTAGAATAAAGAGTATTAAAAGTTCAAATTAATCAAAAACCCTCGCTAGGGAAATGCTATTACATAAGCTGCAATGACCAATCAAAATACAAGTAAATGAGAATTCAAGAAACTTGACAACGAATCTTGATGATAAGAATTATTGGAATTTATTCCGTCTATAAAACTCAGCCCATTAAATAATTTGGGGGTGAAATTTACGAGGAACTTCACCAGTTTTAGCCGATCTAAAATGTTTTCTATACCTAAACTCTAGAGCCATAATAAGTATTCTTCTTAAAAATAAATGGTTATACATACCTTACCGTCTACTATAGTTGAATCTTTCTGATCTTCAGGATGGTTTGGGTTATTCTTAGTTATTTCTGTTTCAGTTTTTTTTCCGAATCTTCCATTTGTATTCTTATATAATTTTTTCATTTTGAGGCTTTTTTCAATTGCTGACTTCCATTGTGTTCTTAGGAATTTCCTTTCCTGTTTATACTTTGTTATAATCACGGCTATTTAGTAAAGCATTTGGTCAGATCTTAGTAGGACATTACTAATTACTTCACCCCACACAAAAAATAAATTGGAAATGTTTTTTTTTCCGAACTTACAGTTTTCTTAAATGTATTCAGTTAGTCCTAGTTTTCCTTTGCTTCCCATATGAGTTGATAAAACGGTACCACTTTTGTATTTGGCGCTCGCCATGGAAATTCTAGGTTTATAACATCTGTTTTTAAAGGATCCACTTGTTTATCGAATTAATATTTTGTCTTGATAGCCCTCACTATTTACTATTGCCTGATAGAACGCATTGTATTTTGAAAATTTCTATTAAGCCCGCACATACGTATTTTTTATTACAACATTTGCCCTCTTAAGTTTAATACTTTTCAATCTGCCTTTTTATTTGTTTTTTTCCGAGCTGTATACATAAAAGTGTTCCTTAACTTTATTGAGAAATAGCTTAGGCAATTCTGATCATTTAGGGAAACAAATTTTCAACAATTTCAAAAAGAACGTTGAAAATTTACCTACCTATCTATCTATCTATCTATCTATCTATCTATCTATCTATCTATCTATCTAACTTATTGTGTACAGAGCTATCTGCCTACCTTGTGTGTACACATCTCTCTCTCTCTCTCTCTCTCTCTTGCTCTCTATCTATGCATGTATGTATGTATGTATCTATCTATCTATCTATATACGTATATATATATATATATATATATATATATATATATATATATATATATGTATATATATTTATGTGTACAAGCTATCTGTCTATCTATGTACAATCTATCTATCTATCTATATATATATATATATATATATATATATATATATTAATATTAATATGTACTAATCTATCTATCGTGCGTGTACATATCTATATACCTACCTACCTACCTACCTACCTACCATCTATCTATCTATCTTAGTGTACACAAAGTTATATATCTCATCTATCTATCTATCTATCTATCTATCTATCTATCTGTCTGTCTGTCTGTCTGTTTATCTATCTATCTATCTATTTTAGTGTGCACAAATTATCTATCTATCTATCTCTCTCTCTCTCTCTCTCTCTCTCTCTATATATATATATATATATATATATATATATATATATATATATATATATATATATATTTGACATAAGTAGAGACAGGATCGAGCTATCAATGTTTATCTTATATGTTTGTAATCTCATAATTTGTTTGCCTCTATTCCAGAAAGAATTCATTTTTTTTTCATTTCCCTAGTCCATATTTTCTTGTCTCTAGTTTCACTTTCAATCTATATTCTCCATTTATCGTATGTTTTTCTTTTTTTAAACTTGATCTCACCTTCACCTTTTTCCTTCGACTTCTTTATTTTAACATTAGCCTGGTTTCACTTCAAATTCACGTTGTCTTTTCACCTATTTCTCTTGTTGATCTGCTCTTTCCATGACTCTCTCATTAAGCTAACGTTTCTTATTTTATTAAATTCTACAAAACATATTACTTTGTAATTTGTACTAAAGATTTGCTACTTATGATTCTCATGAGCTACTCCTTTGTAGTTCATTTATATAATTTAAAGCTAAGATTATTATTAGAAATTATTTTATTTGTTCATCTTGTATTATATGCTATATACTCAATCGTTCTTGAAATAATGTGCATTATTGCTGTAATATTTACATTGAAATTAACCGCCTGTTTGGTATATTCATTCTATTACTTGTTTCTTTTCTTTTATTATATAGTTGCTTCTCTCAATCCAGCTGACTAAAACATTTCCATGATAAACTAATCTAAGGTAGTATTTTTAATATATAAGATCCTGTATTCATGGACGAATATTTAACAGCCTTTCGTATTCTCAAGGAATCTACATCTACATAAACTTTTTTCAATGGCATGACACTTAACGTAGATTATCATAGATCTCTACAGTTTCAAATTGTTATCACATATGTGCTACCATATTTACTTGCAAAACATTGTAGAGATTTTATCCGCTGCATTCTCCACAAATGTGATTTCTGAATTTTACTTTTCCTTGGTTGAATGACTCCTAAGAGTATAAATAACCCTTAAGTTATCACAAAAGCAATAATTTAATGAAAACGCTAGCAAGATGATATTATAGTCTGTCTGTCTTTCTTTCTTTCTTTCTTTCTTTCTTTCTTTCTTTCTTTCTTTCTTTTCTTTTCTTTCTTATTTTTTCAATCGGTTTCCTTTAAGCATTTTTTTTAGTAGTAATCTATTTTAACTAAATTTGCACGCTATTTTTTTCTTTTAACCATTATTCAATATATAGATAAATATTTTAATTTATTTTAAGCAATTTTAGTTATTTTATTTATCTTAGATTTTAAACAAATTTGTCCCGTTAAAGATAATTTTTGAAGAGTAACCTATTTTAACTAAAATTTACACGTTATTATGTTTTTGTTTTATTTTAATTAGTATTTAACATGTAAATATCTTCATTAATTTATTTTCTAGCAATTTTAATTAAATGTTATTTCTCTTAGTTTTTAAACGGAATTTTAGATTTTCAATCAATCTCCGAAATTATTAATGCCGTATTTTAGGAAGTTTTTTTTTTTTTGTAAATAGTGTAAATCATTTTAAACACTCTATTGTAAACATTTTGTTAAATGTAGTTAAGAAAAAAATAAGAATAAAAATGGAAGTTGTAAAGAGAAAGACAAATAAATAAGATATGATAAAGAAATTAAAAGCGGAGGAAGAGAAAGAAAAGGAAGCCGTAAGACGGGCCAATATAATACATCGTTTTTATTTTACATTAATAAAATAAAAACGATTAGTTTGTTTTCTTCTCTACTTCAAAAAACACCCTGTCTAGCATGTAGGAAGATCACTCCGACGAAGCATACCCGATCTATAACATCGAATAGCCCAAGTGGAGTCTTGATTAGTTGCCGTTTTCTGGGAGAACTTATATAATGCACGTTCTAACGCTAGTACAAATTTTATTCTGGGTGCAGGCCGAATACTGATCATATTCGGTCGGGTCGCCCATCGAAGAAGTCTGTTGTTTATTTTGAGTCGAAACTTCTAGTGACATGGGACCAACAACACTGACGGCATACATAGATTCGGCACTTACTGGTGTATTTTTAATAATAATTGTTAATTTGCATTCTTTAGCAAATATGTTTTTCAACCATTTCTATTTTCTCCACCGTAAAACAGGATACATAATCCTATAATCATACCAAGAAGAACAAAAATATTAAAACCAGAAAGAAATCTTGTTAAAAAAGAATAAATCCTCATCAGAATGAGGAAGTCTCTCCTGACGTGATATTAATCATCCCAGAAAATAATAACTGTCAAATGTATGCAAAATATTCAAACACTTTCGTGAAAACATTATAAGTTAAGACATTTATTTCCTTCATATTTTTTTCTAACATTTTTCTCGTTTCCTGTAAATTTCGGAAGTGTATACTTTGGTTGTATATCTCTGCATGAGGTTAAAAAAAATTTCAAATGATTGAGAGAAAGTTTTACTGTGCAGAAAGTATTTTCCTAGGTGTTTTTGTCTTGTTATTCACAGGCTTTTATTCCATAGATGATTCCATCTAGATCTCCAAATACATTCTACAGAAAAAAAAAAAAAAAAAAACAAACTTTAACACATCCTAATATAAATAGGAATATTATATTGTATATACCTTAAAAATGCAATATGTCGACTGAACTTCAAAATTTGAATCAGAAATATTGCCTTTTATAAGTGCTTTTCAATATATATGCCATAACGTTTATCAATAAATACTGAATATCTCTAACTACGAACATTTATTATCACAAAGGAAATGCCGTAGACAAACATGTATTTAAAGAATTTTCCCTCTATAAAATACGAAATAGTTTTTTTTTTTTTTTTAATTAGAATTAATACCTTATTCGAGTTTTCTCAAATAATGCAATTATGTATTCTAATTAAATAGTATTTGTATGCTTGTAATAAATCCTCCAACGCATGAAATAACGTGTTAATTTAGTAATATTATTCTTGGAATAATTTAATAAACTTCTACTTATTAACAATTGAATTTCCAATAAATTTCGTTACTTTTATTAAAGAAAACAACACCAGAATTAAACAAAAGCTACGCTAATATGACCATCTATATCCGATATCATTTCCAAACAAAAGAGGTTGCTTTTAATGAAGTTTTAAATAAAAGTCCTTAATGCAATGTCTCAACGAACACAGAACAATTATTTTGGCTAATCCAATAAAAGAATTGTACTGTTGTTCAGCAACCGTGAATCAGCAAATGATTTCGCATTTTCTTTTTTGTCATATATTTTCAATGAAGTTAGCAATAATTTCTTTCCATTTCTTATTGTTATTATTAAACTTTCTTCTTTGACATATAACTTGCTGCTTCAAAGCTTTTCTTCATCAGTAAGAGAAATATCGAGAAATCACTGTCATATAATATATTAGACATTAGTGAGTGGTTCAACGTTTTTTTTTGGGGGGGGTGAGTTATAAAGCAATATATAAAGATATCGTTTGAATAGCATTTTTAAAACCTTTTATTGTACGCAATACATCCGGTTTGATGGAGAAATTACAATATTTCCTCTAATAGAGGGAATATTATCAACACAGCTGATTTTGTCTGATCAAATGAACATCTTCTTCGTGTACGATCCTTAAATTCACACTCTATCTTTGATATTGAGCACTTTATCCCATAAATATTGCACACTTTAAAACTATATGCTTTCATATATATATATATATATATATATATATATATATATGAAACGCAGTCTTAATATCATTCTTGTTGTGCTTTGACTTGCGTATAAGATATAATTTTATATTTTCATGCGAACTATACCTGATATTGAGCACTTTAACCCATAAATATAGAATACATTAAAATATAATTTAATCACACACACACACACACACATATATATATATATATATATATATATATATATGTGTGTGTGTGTGTGTGTGTGTGTGTGTGTCTGTGTGACATTTGATATCTCATATACTTATTTTTATCTTGATATTCTTTGTCACTGCACCTAATTCAGTACTATTATTCACACACAGATCAATGATTATGCATAAAAAATACTCACGTGATATCTATGTATCAGGCGCTGAATTTATTTAGCGACCTTCATATATACGTAGACACCATCTTTGCTTTCATACAATTCTTTTGAAATATCGACTAATGACAGGAAGTCATTTACAAGTCTCTCACGAATTTACGTTCACGCAATATGTTCATATTTGAAAAACTATTGTCGGCTTTGGCCATTACATTCAGCCATAACTGCACTTTTAAGATTGCTGCACAACCGACTTCTTCCTGCAGACGATCTAACTTTCCACGACCTGAGAACGATTAAATATTATTAACACAGACGATGTGTATATATTGCTGATTATCATCACTAGTGCATCATGCCAATATAATACGAGAGAGATTTAAAGCGTCTTTGTTGACCTCTGGCCAGTTTGCATTGGACTTATTGGAATTTGAAAAAGACGATTTGCTGATGATTGCTAAGAATTAATGGACCGATATTCTCCAGTTCAAACTGTACAAGTTTTAGACGACAAGATGCGACCCATAGACACAAAAGTTTCAAGCACTCGGCCAAATTGATAGCGTCAGATTTACTAATTGGAAATTTCGAACAATTTTCATAGGTTTGAAGCGACCTCCCTTTTACATTAGCAACAGTTTTCACGAGTAGAATTTCGAATGAAATGAATTTAGTACTAATGTTAAATTCAACTGAAAATTAATTAAGACAGATATGGGAAATTCTTTAGCAATAGTTTTTGGTGGAATCTAAATGTAGGAAAATATCCGTGTGTTTATATAATACTTCTCTTTTGAGGCCGTTTTGAAGCATAGACTATTTACAATAATCATAGAAACCACGTTTAAACAGTTATAATTAATTATTTAATAGGAATTACTAGGAAATATAAGAAAGACAGATAAATACATAGTTAAAGAGAAACTAAAAATGTCTACTGGAAAATTGTAAAAGCCTTTCTGCTGAAATGGGCCAAATTACCATTTTGTTAATAGATTAATCACAGCAATATGGGCCAGCAACGGAGAATAATATTTTATTTATTTACAAACTCTTAGGATCACTTAAGAATAAATTTAGTTCTTTAAACAGGATTTAACATTTTCTATATGAAGAAATGGAAATGGTTAGTGCTTGATGCTATATCATTAAAGTTGGTAAAAAAACAGATTCAGGAAAGTTTTATTATCCATAAAATATCTTTTACTCTTGTTCAAGCAATACAAGGCCTAAGGGCTACTCATTGTTGCTGATTAATAAATGCGATTGTTGGTAAGTGTTAATCTGATGCAACAAAATATTACGAATATAAAGTAAAAGTAATATTCTATTCAGCAACCTTTATAACAAAGATGATTTCATATTTTGTTCATACATGAAAATACTCTTACGTATGATAGGCTAATGTCAATGAAATAATTAGGTTATACTTCTGTAGATATTGACTATGATTAGTGTATCCTCTTGCAATGCCGCATTGTAGACGGAACTCATGGACAATTATCTGTGAGTCTAACATGATAATTATCGCTGTCGACATTCGTTTTCTTCCGTCTGTTAGAAATGTAATAAGTGCGTTTATATTTCTATGATGAAAATTGCGGTTATTTAATTAAATAATCTGGAGGATAGGGCTTAACGAATTCGAAAGCGGGCATTTTGAAAGTAAACACTAACATGTATCAGGATGCAAATTCCAGTCAATTTCGTTACACTCAGTTCATGGCAAATGCCCTTGAGAAATGTACTAATCTATCTTTTGGGCCCAGTTATGGATACATAGCAGGGGAGACTAAAATATATAGCCTTGTTTTCCAATCAGGCTAGGAGAATGAAACGTCTAAATTCAAACCAATCTGGAGAGAGTTAGTCTCACATCAGTTTAACTTGGGCAAGACAAACCACTGCTGCTACGGCTTCAGGATGTGGTGCCTCTGCGAGCCTAATTGATTACTGGACCCCGGGTGATAATCATGATGGGGATATTCCGGCTATTGTAATGGTTTCTCGGCCTGTGTATGAATATATAGGATGAAAAACAAAAAGAAGAAAAATATGTCTCACTGGAAGGAGGTAAAGATATTAAAAAATAAATAAACAAAACCACGTAACCAGTTATATATCCAGTCTCTTTAGATCTAAATCTAAGAGAAAGCAGTGATTAAAAGGAAAGGGAAAATATTTGCAGAAAATCATAAATTATAAATCATACACAACTTATATCATATATATATATATATATATATATATATATATATATATATATATATATATATATATATATATATATAATTAATAGTAATTCCTAGTAATAACTTTATACCGTGTTTTATAAGAGTCAGTCTTGCCAGAATGAGCTACTAGTGGTGATTTGGAAACACATTATTAAATTTTGAATTGACATCTTTCAAATTTTTATCCCAAGTTAGCACGACCTAATTTAAGATAAGCCTAAAATACGACGGCTTTCAAATGAGCGCAGGCAGCTAGGGAAAACTGGTGGCACTGCCCACAATTATAGCGTTGAACGGTTCTCGCTTCGTACAAGAATCACTTTTCCACAAAATACTCCACGGACTTGAGTAGATAAATAAATGGAATTTATAAACCGCATAATGGGGATTTGCTAATTTAATTAATTACTAGTAAAATTAAACTGATGCCCAATACATAGACGATTGTTTCTTAACAATAAATAATTGTTGCTAAACCCAGCTAACATGTATTGAATTGGACGACAAAAATCACATCCTTACTAATTAGTATCCAGATTTATACAATGTTATCATTTTTACAGGTCAGTAGTTTTATAATGTAAAATAAAAGATTTCATTTTACATATATCGCTCATGTTGTCTTATCTCCATTTTGAATAATTCAATATATTTTCTTATATTAAAATAGTGTCTTACTGATCCTAATAAGCCAAACTGATTAATGTTAGCTTGATGAATTAATATATAATTAGAATATAGGAATAATTGGGTTAAGTTTACATTATCGTTGTTTATATATGTGTATGGAATTGTCTAAGAACTTTTACTACTTCTTCTTTGGCGACTTATATCACTATACTGTCATCCGCGCAATTATTCCGTTAAAATTATGTCTATCAATAATGAATACTGGTAGTTCTCGTAAGATCATCTTAAGATAAAGATTAAATAAATTCCTGGAGAAGGTGTTTCCTTTTCTTAAATTACTTTCTGTTTTTCTGCATCTGTTCAGCTCGCTCCCAGTCCAGGTTCAGCCGATTATGAACGCCAGATAATCTTGAGGCGTGAAACGAAGATGGCGAAACAGTCTGCACACTGTTCATCGAAAATTGTTACTACCGTTCAATTTCGACTAATGACAAGAAAATGCTTAGTAATGTAGAAGTTTAAGCAGTATTACATAGAGAAAAATAGACAAGGAAAACGAAAAGATGACGAATGAAATACTGTATATAATGCAAAAGAGACAGCAAGCAAGGGCAATCGATGACAGTGAATATCAGAAATTGCACAAAGAAATTAGGAAGACATACAGGCAGGCTGAAGGAGAAAGAATCAACAAAATGTTTGCAGAAATTCACTAAGAACTGCAGAAGTCAGTTGCGATCACCTACGCCCGGAAGGTACACAGAGTATAGAAGGAAAATATATAGATTTAATACATGGTAACATATTTTTACATGAAAGGATATGCGAAAGATTTTTCATTGTAAAAATTAATAAAATACAACAAAGAATATTTGAACACTTATTTACTCTGACACTGTTTCACTTAAATACCAAATGGACTGTAGTGGCTGTTTACAATTGATATACTGCACACACAGACACAGACACGCACACACACACGCACACACACACACACACACACACACACACATATATATATATATATATATATATATATATATATATATATATATATATATATATATATAGGGAAAACGTCGTAGTTGGTCTGACGAGAGAAAAGTGTATATTTCTAAAAGAAGAGAGAAACCGCTAACGTTTTTTTTGGTTATAAGGTGGATATTATATATATATATATATATATATATATATATATATATATATATATATATATGTGTGTGATTTCTTTATATATATATATATATATATATATATATATATATATATATATAGCATACATAACTGCCTAAATTTGCTAGAATGTAATATATAATTACACTCGTTATAATGGATCCTCTATATGTTATCTGAAATTTATTAAATGGTAGGCTTAAATGAAATCTAATATCAAGTAGCGGTCCTTAGTAATCTGTGTTCTAATAAAAAAACTCCGATATATATATATATATATATATATATATATATATATATATATATATATATGATCTGAACAAAAATCCATCTGTCTGCACCAAAGTATATAATTGTATATTCAATCACTGTCATAAATTATTTCAGAAAAGAGCACCAGTTCGGGATATGCAATATTTTTCTAAGTTATCTACTCAAAATTCTGATTGACCAGCTTTATCGTTTACTTGCCACCAACGTTTTCAGAAGATATAACAACTTTTTTTTTTCATATTTGTTTCAAATAAATTGTTTCTCTTTTTCTTGGGGTTCAATTACGTCAAATCCTAGTCACGTGATGTGATGTCGTCTGCTGCTTTCTGTATATCTCTCTTTTTTCTAATGAAACATTCATATTAATAAATGGTTCTAAGATGTGGATTGATGGTGACGTATTACAGAATTGCCTTCAATCAAGTTAAATTTTCGGTGGAGATTAACCTAGACATAGTAATAAGTTTTATGAATATTGAAGATCAAATTTTAAATTTGAGATCAAATTGGGAAGTAGAGTAAAGGGAGATTAAAATAGTATCAATATTATTAGAAGTATTTTCCATTAAACAACCTCTCCTTTGAAATTCTGTCATTTTTAACAATAACAAGATTTCTATTATTTCCTGTCATTTTCTAAGTGTGGCACCATTTAACGAGGCAGAAAAAGAAAAGAAAGAAAAGAAGGAAAGGAGAGGCTAAGGACCGAATCGTAGATGATAAGCAGAACACACACACGGCGAAGAGACAATGTATAAGGGATATTTTGATAAGTAACAAATGGCGAAATGGTGTCATTACAATGACAGGGAAATTCTGAGTAAAAAGAAAGGGAAAGAAAGAAAGAATCAGATATGTTTTGGCGACGGCTGTGTTATCTAAGGATATGAAAACAAACTATTGGTACGGGAAGGCATCTTATTATCAACTAAAGACCGACTGGCCAAAGAAAAATTCAAATGAAAATGTTATTTCGATAAGTGACGAAAAACAGGCAACTAAAAGGACTTTGGACAGATATGAAAAATTAAAAGCCACCCACGAGTGTCCGCTGACCGATTTCCTTCGACGGAACATCCTTGGCCTGCAATAATAAAATTATGTTATCAGAAATATGTACCGAAGGGAAATGAATGGGAATTTAGAAATGTCTTTTCGGGGCGAAGTTGGCCGAGTTAAGAAGACACCCATTCGGATAATTAGCGATAAAATACCTGATGAAAACCACGTGTAGAACAAGAGTTATGACCGCCATTGTTCATATTGTCCCGTTTGCGGCTAGAGAAATGATAACGGCGATTAAGAGGAAGAAAAGGAAAAGAGAAGACATACTTTTTTTTAGTTAAGCAAGATATTTTTTTTCTTCCTGGAACAAAGCCGCGGATTCGTCCACGCCCGACTAAGACATCATTGGTCAAGTGGTGATCACGTGACGCACGAAGGAGGAGGAAAGATAATTTTTTTTAGTTAAGCAAGATTTTTTTTTTCCGAAACAAAGCCGCGGATTCATCCACGCCCGACTAAGACATCATTCGTCAAGTGGTGATCACGTGACGCACGAAGGAGGCTGTCGCCGCCCATCCAGAGTGTAGGTATGAGAAGCTGCTACGAAGTAGTGGGGAGGGCAGTTCACGCCCTCTGAAATATGGTGAGAATGTGGGAGTGAGGAAAGTTTCCCAAAAATGGAAAAAAAGTGGAAATTCCTAACCAGAGAGGTGGATATGTATTTAGAATTATCGAGGAAACCCCGACGCCGACAGACCCACCCCGGTTTTGGTCGGCGTCCATATAAGCGAAGCCACAACGAGCAGAAATCAGTTCCAGTGAGTTCAGTTCCAGAAAAGTTTGAGTTGAGTCTCCAGTTGAAGCCGCCTCGCAGATAGCTGACCAAGATTCACGCAAATTCCGGACTCCTCTTCAACCCAAGAACAATTATTTTGAAGAGAGACTTAGATCCAGACCACCGAAATAAGTTTTTTTCGACTTTCGTCCGAAGACACACCGAAAAACCAATTTCTTAGAGAGCCAACAACTTGAAGCGTTAAAACTCGCCTAACGGAAAACGACGTGTCACAATCCATAGAACGGGTTGTGAGATAAATGCAGTCCTATGTATCGAACAACAAGACATAAAGTTTGTTACCTTTTTCTTTGATACATTGAACTTTTTGAGTTTTCATTTTATTTCTTTTATGCATATTTGTGTGGTATCACCCCCGTTGAACTCGGTTTGCATTACGGCCCCAACCACTGTTTGATCTCGTCTGCCTAAGATCAATTCACAACGTGGGTAGGCAGACTGTGGATCAATGCAGTTACCTTGGTAACCAGGCGTTGGAAGCGAGTTGGAAACGACGAGGCTGATATCAAATCTAACCATATTCCCACCTGAATCAACAAAAGGTTAGAACGTCACATTTGGGTGCCGCGACCAATACCAAGCCAGTTGGTCTTCACAGGACGAGACAACACGACTGACGCGACAGGCGGACGTCACGTTTGCAGCAGCGACACCCGAACGGAGCAGCGAGGAGCGAACAGCTGGCGCCGCGGCGAGGACGTCACAATTGGTGCTGTTTAGGGACGTCACAGTTGGTGCCGTGGTAGACCAGAATAGAACGTCACAGTTGGCGCTGCGACCAGGGGACGACGTCACAAACTTAATTGTTTTTTCTTTTTATTTGCATTCTCGTCATTTTCCGAAAACGAGCATTTTCGCATCTTCACTTAGCTCACACATTCGTACGTATTTACTACAAGATACAAAATGCGTGTGTTTGTACAGTTTTGTCAAGAACGTCAATTTAAATTGGGTTCACTTGGGCAGCAATTTCTGATTCCTACATAAAAGTCAATGAATATTCTTTGCTGCTTTTCTATACATCGAATCAGTTTTGGCTTCTGAATACATATCTACATATTCTTTCGGCCGTCTCTCGACAATATTAACACGACTTTTCATTTTCTGAGCAATATTACCGTTCAATTCATTTACAAGAAGCGTGTGCCTTTGTACGAACTTTCATATAACTAAAACTTACATACTTGTATGCATTCATGCATACTTGCACATATATATATATATGTGTGTGTGTGTGAGAGAGAGAGAGAGAGAGAGAGAGAGAGATAAAGCTTCTTTTTTAAGCATTTCACCCCAAGCAAGACGAGAAGCCACTAGCACACAAGGGGTTACAGAGGATTTAGAGCGAGGGCAGATAGGTGTGAAAGAGGAAAGGATGGGCTCTAGAGCATATATGGCAGCAATATTCCATGCAAGGGCGAATGGTTGATTTGTATCTGTTGTATTTTCCTTATTGTTATTGGTAGTAAATTGTGAAGTGTGGAGAAATCTTATATCAAAACATTTGATATTAGATCTTTATGTTCATACTATTTTCGTGTAGTGGTGCATTTTTCACAGCTTTTCATGCAAATCAAAATCATAACCATATGACAGCAATATATATTGGGTATATTTTTTGTTCTCTGATAAACAACTCTTCTAACAATTTCAAGATATAGTTAGATAGGCAGTATATGAAGAGAAGAATCCCTTTTCTTTTTCTTACCCACAGTCTGTCTTATAAGAATTGCATTCTAGTCTAAGACATTTGGCAACTCGCCGGCATAACTGTGAAGGCAGATAGAATTGTATATAGCAGATCATACCATAAGTCGTATTTGAAGACATTCAGACATGTTTAATAATTCTAAAAAAAACGATTCTCAAACTTAAATCTCGCACGGGTATTGATAGTTATACATGCGTAAGTCCTAAAATTAACATCTCCAAAGATACTCCTATATTGAACTATTTTTAATTTCTTTTTTATTTAGTCTATATTAGTAATAACACTGGCAAAACTACACCAGTAAAATATATTGAATTCCAAATTTTTTGTTTATCGTGCGCTTTTCAAATCTATAGATTCTTCATCATGTATGAAACATTTTGAAACACATATTTAATTACCTGGAGACAAGCTTAATCGTAAATGACCTTAGAATTTTCCTTAGAGTCCATCCACGTCGCGTACACAAATTTATTCATACCCGAGGATCTACATGTTATTATCTAGATCCTTATTGTATCTAAAAAAAGAATACCCGCTAGGCCCGGTGGCTAGGATCAAAGTGTAGTATCTGCGCTTCGTGAGCTGCCGGGTCGGGTGTCTGTCGAACTCTCTGCTTGCAGAGGGGAACCCGGACGAAGCTCCGCCGAAGGGTGGGGTTTCGTTCGGGGAGGTTGACGGAACTAGCCCGCTTGGACGGGTTTGGTTGGGTTTTATTTTTGGCTGGGCCTACGGGCTCAGACATACCCACATTAAAAAGGCCTTGTGCCACATTCAATTCCTGTGGGTGAATTGATAAATACCATCTAGATCCTTATTGTCATTTAGTAAACACAGGCGCACACTGTTACCTATACATGTGTTTTCATATATATATATATATATATATATATATATATATATATCCCATTTTCTATTTCACTCCGAAAATTCGAGCTGCATGTGAGTACAAAAAGTATCTTCCTTGATATCGTGATGACGCTGTAATTAGATATGATTTTTTCCCCATCGTTTCAAATCACGAACTAATACAAAGTTGTTGAAAGCATTTGTCATTATTTTAATAGCTACTGGGTTATGATTTGATTTCAACCCATCACCGCAGGGAATATTCTTAGTTCTGATAAATATGCATTTTTCATTAACTGCGTGCTTTCTCTTGTATTGAAAGCATGAACATTATCTCCTTGTGTCTTCGCGCGTGTCTCGCCAATACTAGGTGAAAGTATAAAATGAAGAAAGAGAGGGTGAAGGTTGAAGACTCTTAACATGTGTGACGATATCATGTGCATCTACACATTATGATACTTTTTCCTTTATCGTAGGTAATAACATGAAAATATTGGACGTTCTTTCCTACATAATTCAAAATAATCATTTTTACCACCCCGAAAGGCATTACGATGTCTTAAAATTAGTCCGGCATTATTTACTTATGTTATTTTGTCAGCCACAAGTATTGGTAGTTATTAATTAGACAGAGATTTTAATTTACATTTCCTTATCTTCTGTGTGCTATGCTGCTTCAGGATATTGGTCATGGCTCTCCACGGTCTCCTGTCTTTTATAGCTCTTAGTATATTTTTTTCTTTTTGTTATCTCTTGTAAACGATGTTCTCTTATCCAAGATTTATATTATTCAGACTATTGTCCTCATCTTTGTCGCCATATTAATCACGAAGTTTCGGCCGTTGTACGCTCCGGTCTTCTTCAGGTGATTGGAATGTCGAACTAAACCCTTTATTTCGCTCACTGTGGTAGACTGTTCTAGTTCTACGTGCCATGTTTAATGGATGTCAGTTATTAGTTACCAAACACCTGAAGAAGACCGGAGCGTACAACAGCCGAAACGTTGTAATAAATATGGCGACAAGCATGAGGACAATAGTCCGAATAATGTAAAGAGTGTACATAATACCTCATCTCAGAAATATAGACATGTTCTCTTATCCATTTACAAATGGTCACTAGGTAGGTTTTCCGTTGTTGTCTTCTGTCACACTTGCCGTCAATATGTTCAAAGCGGGGAAAGTTTTATGGGCCCTAGATTCTTTCTAAATTTGAGTATTAGTATTCTTTTTTTTATATGTTTTTCTCTAAAAATTCACATGTTCGGTTCATGTTTTTCTCATCATCCTGCTGTTGAACCTAATTTATGTTGCTTGAAGTTTCTTCATCTTTGAGAAGATTATCCAGCAATCAGTCTCTTAATACTTTTCTTAACTTTCTGAAGGCATATTTCGCTATCCCGATACACCGTGCTGGAAATTCCGTGCTCTGTTACAACACTTTGATTTTGGTATCTCTGATTTATAACTCGTATGTTAGGCTTTTCCTTTTGCTAACAACTATGCGTCCTCTCTGCTTGCAATTCATGATAAGTCTTTTCTTCTTACTTTCCATCACTATCCTTCTGTAGAAGTTTTTATAGTTTCATTTATGTGTCTACTGTTAACACTGTGTCATTTGCATATTGTTATATAGGAATAAAGAGCCGCTGCTGAAACTTGAGTTTGAACGTAGATTGCCAGTAAGCAGAGGCGATCCCAGTATTGAATTAAAGTTGACAACGCGACCATAGAGGAAATGCATATATGTAGGAAGTCGCGTGGAGTCTAGACGATCTCTATTTCTAGTCTATCCTCTATAGTATACAGATCGATTTTTCTACTCTATCCTCAATTACTACAAGGACCGCTATTCCTTACTCTATTTGCTATACTATTTCTCTATTCGGATCATTATACGGATTACTATTCGAGCGAGTATTATCGAACAAGTACTATTAGTACGTGTGGTATTCGAAGGCGTCTGACACCAGTATTGTTCAATGGAGTAGTATAGTTGTATCTGCGATTAAAAAGTCTCTACTACAACGAGCATTACGAAAGTGACAACAAATATTCGTTGATATTAACAAAAACGTCAAACGAGTGTTCGTTGTCATCACAATACATATCTTACGTTGTTAAGATTTGACCGCCAAAAGTGATCCTGTTAAGACTAGTATTTCTCTAAGACATGCGTCACATCTTAGCTTTAATAAGTTCAATGGGACGACATCCTGGAATCACACATCTTTCTGTTACTTTTTATTTTCTGTACACAGGCAGGTTACTCCTTGATTAGGTTCTGGATTATTCAGATATACGTCTCAAATATTTCAAATTTACCAAGCACTTTCAACAGTTTTTTGTGACGTAAATGATCAAGCGTTTTTTGTTGTTTTTTTTTGTTTCTTTTCTAATTTACCTAATCATAATCCTTTGCGTAAAAAGCATTTGCATTGTTCTTTCTGATATCATTCTGAAAAGTGATATCGTTTTCTCTGATCTAGTCCCTTTAACGAAACCGATTTGTTCTCCTACTCCAAGTCTAATTCTGCTACGAGTTCTTCTCATCAGAATTCGGACGTTATGTTTTGTTATGCGGCGTATTAGGCTGATTCTATGATGGAGTTCACATATGCATCTGGCTTCTTAGGAACTGATATGAAAATGGATCTATCATACTTAGGTTTTCTAGTATATTATCCCTGCTTTAGATTTTAGTAATTATAACTGTAAGATTGCCAATGCAGAAATCACATAAGGTTGTCCGAATGTCTATTACAATTACATTTGGTTTGTTGCTATGGTTATATTATAGCTAACTTTGATCTTTGGAATGTATTAAGTGACTTTTGAAAAAATAAATGTAACATTAAAAATAATAACTTATAGAATTCAAATATGTAATTTTAGGGATAATTAATTAAATATCCGGCTTAGTATTTAGACAGAGAAATGAAAGCCTGTTACAAATTTACTCAGAAGGAATGTGTTCGTTTAATATACAGTGAAAAACCAGATATGGTTCTATGGAAGATTGAGAAATCCATGGAGAAATTATACAAGTGAGAAGGGAATAATGCAATATTAAAATATAAAGAATGAATTAATATGAAAGGTCTATTTTTAGATATATTATAAGAAACAGAGAAAACTAAACTACTAGTCTACCAGGCCTGCGTCCTCAGCGCCCTTCTGTACGGCAGCGAGTCTTGGACAACTTACGCCAGTCAGGAGAAGAAGTTAAACACCTTTCACCTCCGCTGCCTAAGGCGTCTCCTGCACATTAAGTGGCAAGACTGGGTCACTAACTCAGAGGTCCTCCAAATTGCCGGCATCCCCAAGCAGTTCACACTTGTCAGCCAAAGACGTCTCAGATGGCTGGGGCACGTACGCCGCATGGGTGCCGGCCGCATCCCAGGAGTCATCCTGTACGGAGAGCTGTGTATGTGTGGGGGTCCCGCTCAAATGGAAGACCTCATCTCCGCTTCAAGGATGTCTGCAAAGGAGATATGAAGCTGGCCGACATCGACCCCAACACTCGGGAGGCCCCGGCTGACGATCGTCAGCTTTGGAGAGCCACAGACAGTGACGGCGTCACGATTGCAGAAGCCGCGAGGGAAGATCAGCAGACAGTAAAGAGAGCCAAGAGAAAAGCAAGGGCAAGGACAGCCTCCGTCTCGGTGTCATCCAGTGTCCTCTGCGCCAAGAGCTTCAGAGACTGCCGCTCCAGAGTGGGACTACACAGTCAACAAAGGCGATGTAACTCCATCGCCGAGAAGTTTTTTGGGGGAAAAAAGGAAAGAGTAAGCGCTATTCCATCGTCTCCCGAGACGGACTGATGTCGAAGGATTATAAGAAAGGAATATTTACCTGTCACATCGGAGTCAAGACAAGCAGAGGAAGGCAGGAAACGACTTGAAACATTTATGCAAATGGATAGAAAACCCTGCAAAGATAAAATGAAGATCATAAAATGCCAATTATTACTGATAGCAACAAAGAGTCTGTGTTGACGAGAGATACATTTGCCTATACCCAGAATAGAAATCATGTGGAATGTTTGAATGCACTAAGAACTCTATAATTTAAATGTGTGTTTAAGGCCCAGTGTTATTAAATTCAAATTAGTGTCCCTGAATAAACATCATTCAGTTCATACTCCTCCTCCAATCCTTCGAGCGGGAGTATGTTTTATCCGTTGTTTCTTGTTTATAATGAGATTTCTATACCCATTTCCTAAAATCTCATTCTGTTTCACTTCCAGTAACTCCTTGCATTTTAGTAGCATACTCGCCTTATTTGGGGTGAAATAATTAAAAAAAAAATCTTGATCTTTTTTGTGAAATATTATAATACAGAACATATACTGTAAGCAAATCGTTTGCATGCTGACAAAAAATGAATTATGCAAATACAGAAGAAAGTAGACGTGTCTATAAAAAAAAGAAAATAGATATAGGCGTGAACTTTCATGTTTAACATTGTTAGAGAGACAATACTGAGAGATCTGGAAGGTCTACCAGGATTTATTATTGGTGAACACAACCATAAGAACATAAAATATTCAGGCGACACCGTGTTGATAGCAGGCACAGAAAGGAAACTACATGAACTCCTACATATTGTAGTAAAGAAAAGAGAGAACTAAACGTCTGTAAGATAGAATGTATTGTTGTCAGTAAGAGGAGCGGCCCGAGGCCAATGCACTGATGATTGTTGGCGGATATAGGTGTTCATAGTTAAGATAAGAATCATCTTGAACAGAACATCAGCATCCTCTATCATGTGTTCTTAGATAAATCAGGAATCTCGAAGAGTAAATAGTGACAAGATGTTAACATGCTATACTACTGCAAATGGAAAGTTAGAACGGAAATACACATATATACTGAAAAAAGTGATAAAATGAACCGGACTTGAGAAACCTGTTTTCTTAAAAATGTGATCTGAGAGAATAAATGTCAAAGGAAAACATTAAAATGTATACAATGAGTGTGGACAGACTTTCATTCTCGTGTGCAATCTTTAAGCGATGTAGTTTGGATTATAACTCGACAATTTATAATATATATGTTATTTAGTTAGAAGATAATTAGTCATTTTCTGTCGCTACACAGTTTTGACGTCAGAGTTCACAATTCTTACATTTACACGAGCTTTATCATGGATATTGAGCAATTTTACCGTATAAATACAGCTTACAATAAAATTATATATATATATATATATATATATATATATATATATATATGTGTGTGTGTGTGTGTGTGTGTATGAGTGTGTGCAGTGCGTGTTTGTGTGTGAGAAATGTAAGCATAACTATTTCAATAAAATGTTTCAGTCTAGACACACAGGTGTTAAAATACCTTTTAACTGTGAAGTTAATTTTCCACAATCATACCATTTGAATGCAACCTTTGGACCGTGAATAACAGAAACTCTGTGCTGGATGTCTCGCAACTTTTAATATCTTCCCTTCTAAACGACAAATATGTTACAAAGTATTTAGAAACTAAGGCATAATTTCAGAAAATTCGTTTACTCAGTTTCATCGACAGGAGGAGAAGCTTCCAAAAAGTTTTAAGAGACACTCCATCTTTTTTTCTATTTAATAGCACACACACACACACACACAAATACACACATACATATATATATATATATATATATATATATATATATATATATATATATATATATATATATATGGAGAGAGAGAGAGAGAGAAAGGAGGAAATATGAACTGAAAAATGCCTTTAATTCTTCTCTTTAACAGTTTTCTCTAACGTTCAAATTAGAAGTTTAAATGCTAATTTTATATTTCTTAACAAATTGGCCCCGTGTACAAGATGCATATCAACCAGTTCAGAAGGTCGTAAAAAAAAATCCAGAAATATCGGAAGAAACTTACCACAGAAAAAATCGTCCGAGCGTCAGTTTATCGTGACCTGAAAAATAAACCACCACCTACACCCTCTGAAATTATATTTTCTATTTTAGCGAAGATCTGACTTTAAATTGGTTAATCGATCCATATTTTTAATTCTGAACTTATAATCCCATTTAACTTCCGAAAAGAGGTAACGATTTGTTTTTAAATTTCCCTAATAAGTCATTTTTATCCTGATTTATCTACCATCGCCTGATCAAGTACAAACATAGTATTGAAACAAGAAAGCTTTTGTGTAGCGAGGAAACATCTTTTTATTAGAATCTATTATAATATTATTTTCTTCTGCTTTGTATTGAACACCTATTTTTTTAAATAAAAAAGTAAATGCCTCCAACTGGGAATTTTAATCCATCTGTTCTTTTTCTTATTTGGTTATACACACACACACACACACATATATATATATATATATATATATATATATATATATATATATATATATTATTCTGTCTATACGTTATTTTTACAGATACGAATGCTCTGTTTATCATAGGAAATATATGTTCTCCTAAATGAACGACCCTATATCCTACACCGAACTGTTATATACCATTTAACTACAGAGGAAGAGGTTCAATTACTGTTTTAAAACAACAAATTTTCCATGATTTCTCTCGAATGGTCATATCTACTCGGAGCATATCCTTGCGTAAACAATGACATCATATATATGACGGTTTCGTGTAGGATTCAGGTTATATCCCTGTCGGAGTAGACATATTTTCTATAAAATTTTTCGGATATTCTGGCCGGTAAATATGGTTGATATTGCTTATTATAAACAGCGCATTAAATAAAATATTTGTATCTCTAAAAATAACATATAAACAGAAGATATATTAAACTAATTTATATACGTGTGTGTAAATTATTTCAAGATAGTGTGTATCTGTAAAGGACATCATTAAAATTTGACAAGCTGAAAAACTATTCTTAGTCAACGCGTTTCATATTCTGTGGGATTTTATCAAGGCAAAATAGGATTTATTTTACTGCACATATTTATATAAAAAGGCAAGGATGTAATTCGTTTATGAAGCCTTTTTATTTTGGTTGAAAGGTCAGTGTAAACATGTGGAGGTCATATATATTTTTTCGAATGATTGAATGAACATAATATGTCAGACTATAATGACTTAATTTCTATGAGGAGTAATTTCATTAAAATATCCACTTGATACAAATAAACATGGAAAATTATTTTAATCCCCTTCAATGCTTTAAGTATTTCATATATAACTTGAAGAAGTGCAATTACCAAATTCATAAAAGAACAAAAACAAAATAAAAAAAAGTATAAGGAGCCGTGATATTACGACTTAGCGACGCCATAAAATCTATCAAAGAAAATAATTTAATTATTCTTAATATAAAACTTGACACAAATGCTGAAAAAAAAACGATGACAAATTAATTAACGCAAACAATTACTTGAACTTCTAGGAAAATCTGTTAATATGTAAGAATAAACCAACACATGGGAGCAAAAAGATTTCATGCAGAGAGAAAACGATTTGAAAAATTATACAAAAATACGTGGAATAATAAAACTATACATCATGTAAATCGATATAAATCAGAATATTTATTCAATGTTTTGAGGGACTGACATATACAACAACTTCTAATTAAATTATTCATCATAATCAAGCAAGTAGAAAAAAATTAACTAGCTGGTTAACGGACTAGATGCCGAAAAACATTTTGACAAAAAACATCTCAAGACTCATAAGAATATCGAAGTATGGCTTCCAGAAACCAATGTAAGTATTAAGTAAGGAGAATTCTATTAGAAACAGACGCCAAGTAATATTTTAGCATCCCGTTATCACTTATCAATGTTGAATTTTGTACAAATCAGTGCAAAAAAAGAATCAAAAGCTTACCCAGCTTCATACAGATTTTCAGGAAATATCAGCTTCTAATTGGTCAATAAACGCACAAGTGAGCGTTGCAATCCGCCCGTTAGCGCGTGACCGATCAAGTTTTTCTGCCATTTTCCTGGGAGCCTGCCACGTGATTACATGAATTATAAATAGCAGACACGTGTTTGCTCATTCTTCTTCTCTTCTTCTCTTCTCTTTTCCTGCGAAGATGTAATCTTAAAGGATCCCGTCTCGACCATGTGCGGTCAGACGTTAAAAACATATTCTCGTATGTACACTTGTACGAAATTTTACAAACTACATTACTAACATACAAAACATTTTCAAAGAAGCAACAAGATTTTTTCTCTTTTAAATACTCTTCTAAATCTACAGTTTATTTAGAATTTCTCAGATTTATAATTCATTCAACATTTGGGAGCTCTGATAAAATTATTTCAATCTCATTAGTAAAATTTTAATTCATTCAAAGGGACATAACACCAACGAAATAGTAACCTCTATTCATGTACATCATTACACAAAATAAATATAAATCTTGTTATAAAACCGTTTTTGTTCCTTCTTGTGTTTCATATTTCGTGGTATTTTGCGTAAAATATAAATTGTGTGGTCATGTTATTAAACATACGTCTACAAATGGTCATATATATACATATTAACATACCACTACAATATCAACCCTCTTATATGGCAGTGAATATTAGCTAATATACTCATAAACTAAGAGGCGACTTGAAGTAAGAGAGAAATAGCTGTATCGAAAGATCCTGAGTATAACATGGATTGAGCCTGTGAAGAACGGGAAAGTGTTTTTCCATTTTTAAGAATTAAATGTAGATTTTACTTGAGATCATAAAGACATAATACATTTTCTGGGATATATAACTGGGAAAGTGTTTCTAGAGAATTTTGAAATCAAATGATATGTTGAAGGAAGGCGAAGAAGATAAAACCATCCTACCTAACGAACTGATTTGGTTGGTAGCAAAAGAGAGAAAGAGCGACAGTAAATAGCGAAAAATTACTTAGATCTGAAAATGAAGATGTTGAGAGTCATGATCACCCAACACCTGAAGGGACAAGACATATAAAAGAAAAACAACATTAAACCTGAAGCTGGGATGTACAGAATAAAATAAATACCGCAATAACCACCTTAGTGAGGCATCGAGTGATTTAAATAACAGACAATTTGAATGTTAAGGGAATATTTTACAAAACAATGCTCTCACAAGTTGTTCATTGTAATAGGTTTGATTATGACTGCGTCAACCAATGGAATTTGGAGTAAATGACAGAGAGAGAGAGAGAGTGAGAGAGAGAGAGAGAAACTCATAAGACTATTTAACGGCTACTAATTTTCTACGTCTTAGTGCATGAAAATATCTCTTTTTTAACAAAATTACTACTAATGTGGGATAGTTAATAGTTATGAAAACAAAAGTAAAAGCGGACAGGTTACATTGACTGTCAAAATTCAAAAATAAATGTTTAGCCTCCATGTATCTTTCAACATTTCAATGAAATCTATAACCAGCCTTTGTCCTATTTCTCTCTAGCATTCTTTCTTTTAATCATTTCACCCCATTCAAGGTGAGAATACAAATAAGACGTAATGGCCTCCTGGGAGTGAAATAGAATGAGAAACATTAGTGAGGAGAAATGTCAAAATAATAACAAGATTCAGAGAGACAGAACATAGCTAGTGACAGGAAATCAAGAAACCTGAAGATAGTTTCACAGGCAAGAAGCGTGGGTGAAGGAAAATATTAGAATAAGAATTAAGGACATATACACGTACTTCAGCAGTAAAAAAAATACAGTGAGACCGAGTGGGCAATCTACTAGTATGCTGTAAATCATACAGTCGAGAGTCGTAGGAAGAGGGCTCATTAAAACAATTGCCATGAAAATATCTATAAAATAGACAGAAGGACACTAAGATGGGAATGTGACTGAAGCCGAGATGCCAGGTCAATAGAATATGACTGAAGCAGAAATGCCAGGTCAATAGAATGTGACTGAAGTCGAGATGCCACCTTAATAGAATTACAGACAATTCTTTTTCTCTTGTGCAGAACCTCAAGAAATATAGCAGGCGCATCGGACTAGATATGGAAATAATATTCAAAGTACGGATATATATATATATATATATATATATATATATATATATATATATATATATATATGTGTGTGTGTGTGTGTGTGTGTGTGTGTGTGTGATAAGTGTATATAAATAGAAATAAATATATATATGTGTATAATTATTTATATATTATAAGCACTCAATATCAGAGATAGAGCTAACATATTTGGTTTGATAGATGTGAGTTTTGTGACCCTGGGTTTCACGCTTTAGCGATCGTCAGACAAACTCTGACGATCGCTAAAAGCGTGAAATCCAGGGTCACAAACTCACATCTATCCAAAATAAATATATATATATATATATATATATATATATATATATATATATATATATATATATAAGATCCGATCTGTCATTCCCTATATAAATATAGGATTGATTATATTCATAAAAATGCTTATTTGCCTGAAGAATAATTTCGCAGAACAAAATGCTTTACTACTCAATTCTAACTTGTCATATATTGGCGAGAAAAATCAGATAAAAGCAATAAGAAATAGTTTGCAATTTACACAGTATTCTAGCGATCTACTTGACTAGACTTTTTTATATTTATTAGCCAACGCTGTACAACCTGGAAACACATATACGTCTATTTTTATGTTCTATGTGTAGACTCCCAGCTCGTAGCTCGTTAGGCAACTAAGAATTGCGATGAGCTGTAAATATGGAAGTCGGGAAATAGATTATTTACGGCAAATGCTTATGTTTGACGTTCGGTTAAGCATTTCTTGTTCATGACAAACTAGTACAGCCTCGAGCAGTTTATATTGGTCTAAAAGTCTAGAATATACATTCACACCTATGTAAATACATACATAGAGTGGCATATATTTATAGGTGTACATATATTTGTTTGTTTATATATTAGTGTGCATTGTAGATACGTCAACAAGTCTACAGACTAATAATGAAAAATCATTTTACACAACTTATGTTTATTTTGTAATATAATCTTCTTCATTGTCAATGTTTCTTGTTCGGTATTATAAGCGTCTGCTTAAATCTATCCAACCCGATCAAAGAAAGATAACAAAAACTTTGCGATGTTGCTTTTTTTTTTATTGTAGCCAGAGTTGGGCATATAGAATGAGATGATAACATTTCATTTCTCCACGGAGTTTCCAATCTTTACAATGACAAAAGACGGATTTTATAAGTTGTACTGTTTAATTGATAATGCGTGCCATTATGAGATTCATGAAATTCTTAGGAAATATATTCCAAGAATTCTAACTTCGATAAACAGTTAAAGGCTATTAAATATATTTTCACTTAATTACGACTTTATTAACATATATAAGTTTATGTTCTGTCTGAATTTCTGTGATGAGGCGATATAGACATTTATATAATTTGCATTTAGAGTAATGTTTGTAATTTTGTTACTATTATCGCAAAATTAACAACAAAGATGAAGACAACAGTCTGAATATGAATATTATAATTAATAAATATATATATTCGGGTTGTATATGTATATATACGATGGGAGTTTAAAATTTTATCGGCTTCACAAAGAAACTTTTAACAATCAAATTTGAAAACGATAATACGAATGAAAATAATTTTCATTATTGAGACATTTTCATCTTAAATATTTTAAGAAAATTTCATAATGTCAAACTTTTCCTCATTTGCTTAGATTTTTTGAATTAGGTCTGGCCGGGACTGTTTAACAACCCTCGTAGGATATCTCAAAATCAGGATTTTATTGGCGTTAGTGATTCTATTTAAATAAGAAGGCCGTTTATATAATTAATATTCGGCAAATATTGCATATGAATAAATGTGAAAGTCATTCCTATAATAAATGGAACACTGTAAACTGCTTTTTTTTATGTAGCGTATGCCTTAAGGATCTGGGCGATTACTCCACAAATTATTCTTGTTCATAATTTAACTAATATTTATCCCTTCACTATATATCTCCGACCGTTCTGTTGTCTACGTATACAAACCTTTAGCATTTATTCGATGTCATTGAAGCACATTAATACTTTTATCGGTACTTCTTTCTGTCCGTCTTATTTTCTGTATAGCCAGTGAATGTTAGATTTTCTAAACCCTCTTTATGCAATATGTGGGTATTGAAAGATTTTTTTAAACATGAATCTGTCTACATTTCTAAAATATGGTATTTTGTAACTATTTACACTATTTACCTTTTTCAGACTGTTGTCCTCATCTTTAATGTCACATACACGACGTTTTGAACGTTGGACACAACGGCCGTAGTTTTAATAGATTTTTTTAACAGAATATTGTCAGCCTCCTTCTGGTGAATCACAAATCTTTTGCTTCAAATCTCCTCTTTATCCAAGTAAAATATGTCCAGAATTCACTACCATATAAGAAGGTTGATATTACATAAGAGTTGAGCAGTTTTTGGAAACTGTATTCAAGCCATTAAAAAAAATATGAGGAACTCTGTGAGATTCGAGGAAAAAGAAATTATCCAAACACAAGCCAGAAATAACATTTGGGAAATGCTAAACATTTTAGAAAGCTTCGTGTACCGAATCCACATAGATGTGCAGTGAAAGTTAACATAAATCAAAACAAAAAATGAAAAATGGTAAGTAAGGAATTTAAGGAGAAATAAAAAAAAAACGTGAGGTGGAGAATAATTTTTTAAAATTCAAAAATGGGGACAATAAACAATTTGAAAAGTCAAGGTAAATCGCAAAATGAAAACAGTTGGAAATATTTGAACATATAAAGGCTTGAAAAATTTAAGATAATATCAACCATGAATGCAGAGGTAATATTGAAAGTTAAACGAGAGGATAGTTCTATCGTGAAACCTACCTGACAAACGTGAACAGAGACTGGGAGGGACAGCAGAAAGAAAAATATTAATTATCATTAAGAAGAATAGAAAGTTGATGATGAAGTTTCACCTCACACGTTCAGAATGTACAACATGCAAAAAAAGAAAAACGAAAAAACCTCGATAGAAAGGAAATTTTTGGATACCTGTCAAGTGTATTTTACGGGGCGATTATTGAATTAAATAACTCATATCTGGACTGATAACTGATTTAACTTAAAACTTTACATAATTCCTTCATAGTTAGGAACAAGTTAAATATTTTGGATACAACCAACTTAATATGCAATATTAATATTAATAAATTATCACATTAGATATAGCACGCTAGCGAATGAATCAGTTTATTTAATCTGATTCATTCGCTAGCGTGTTTCACTGTTCCACTCCTGTGTAATAAGCAATGAAGTTATTATGGATGAAACGTTTTGTAAGAGAAGCTGCCTAATAATCACTTCACGAAATAAAGATTTTTACTGTTAATATAATGTGCTTTGACGGATGTCCTGATATGAAGCCTCGTTACGAATGAATACTAATTGACAGTAGAATAAGCCAATAACTACTTTATCATAACTACTATGTTTGACGAGATAAGAGCAAGATTTTACCAATATTAGCAATATTCACAAGGTTCAACAAACAAAATGTGTTTTGATATGCTATCATAAGAACCTAATTCAAACATTGAGCTTTATAGGAATTCTTATATGAACTGATTTTGAGTAGACTTGAAAAAATGGACTTTAAATAATGAATATAAAGCAATATTTATAGAATCTACAAAGAAATGAAAAGGAAAAAATATTTAGCATTGAACCTTGAATAACGTACAATTGAATAACAAGCGTCGTATCTGATTACTGCGAGGCGAGATTTAATTGACAATGCTCGGGTTTTTTCATCAATACAGATTCTTTTATGTTTATCATTACAATCATTCATGTACAAAGGGGTCAGACAAAGTACATATTTTCATTGTATTCATAAGGGATTTGAGGGGGAAAAAGTAAATGTTTAAGTAAGTATGTATAGGTGTTCATATCAGCATAAAAATATTAGGAATGTACATGAGGACCTCAGATATATTATAATTATTCGGCTCATTAGGGACATGAAAAAATTGTCTTACTGATATCGACTGAATTACAAAAATCTTGTTAAAATCGTCAAAATAACAATTTGTGCAAATTTCGTATGATACACAAAAAAGAAGAAATCCTAATATAAAAAATATTATCTCATTCGCTTTGTTTCGCACTATCTATCTATCTATCTATCTATCTATCTATCTATCTATCTATTTACTTTACAATATTAGCTTGAAAAACATGTCAAAATTGCTTCAAAATTGCAGTCGTGTTTCGATCCGAAACAACGCGTCTCGTTAGGCAACTGTAAATTACTGGCGAGTGAACGATATCTTCTTTTCGTAAAAAAAAAGGCTGTATGTTGCGTTTAAATCTGACTAGATCGTTCACTCGCCAGTAATTTACAAACAATTGATGAGATGCGTTAATACGCATCGAAACACTAATGTAATAATAATGTATAGCGAGTTTGATATGTTTCTCGATGTAATATCCTAAAATAAAGTACATATATATATATATATATATATATATATATATATATATATGTGTGTGTGTGTGTGTGTGTGTGATCTGCAGACAGTACTGTTTCGCTGTATCACAGCTCCCTAGTGCGACTAGACATCCGAATACTTCAAGCTCGGATCGAAACCCAAACGACCAGTCAGTTTCTACCACTGAGCTATCTTCATTCGACAGAGAGAAACAACGTATTGTTTTTTCCGAATGTAAACAAATGCCACTCAGCCGGAGTGCTCCAATTCATTTTACTAAAGAGCTTTGCATTAGCACAGGTGGCTGTTGTTTATAGAATTAGCTTATCACTCAACAGTGCTCAATTGAAAAATATTTTCAACATATATATATATATATATATATATATATATATATATATATATATATATATAACGTTTAAAGTAATACTACTACTACTACTACTACTACTACAGCTACTACTAACATCACTACTACTACTACTACTACTACTAATAATAATAATGATAATAATGTTCCAATATAGCTATTAAATGTCAGAAGAGTGCTCGATATCGGGGATAAGGTGATTGTGGGTATTGAAAGATTTGTTGAAACATGAATGATTAATCTGTCTATATTTCTAAAATGTGGTATTTTGTAACGATTTACACTATTTACCTTTTTCAGACTGTTGTCCTCATCTTTAATGTCACATACACGACGTTTTGAACGTTGGACACAACGGCCGTAGTTTTAATAGATTTTTTTTCATTATATATCTTTCTCGTTATTTTTTACACTAAAAAGCACCATATGCCAGGAGGATGTAAGCTAGAATCTCGTAATACTGATTTTTGGGACCGACATCAAATGACTCTAAATACACACACACAGAGACATACACGGGCGCTCGAATATGTTTTTGTGTGTATGAAAATGATAATCGCATTCACCTAAGATACGTACTTATTTCTCAACTTTATATAAATTTCGACGAAATTATTAACACTATCTGAGACACATTAATGTATTTAATTTAATTGATGTTTAATAAATTAATCATTCCATTTCTTATGGTTTCGTATATTTATCAATTCTGTCTATATTTCTTTGATGAGGTATTATGTACATTCTTTACATTATTCGGATTATTGTTCTCTTCTTTGTCGCCATATTTATTACAACGTTTCGGCCGTTGTACGTTCCGGCCTTCTTCAGTTGGTTGGAATGTCGAACTGAACTCTATATTTTGCTCACTGGGGTAGACTGTTCTAGTTCCACTTGCCATGTTTTAATGGATGTCAGTTATCAGTTATCTCCTGTTAATTTCCCTTTCAGTCCTAATAATGTAAATAATGTACATTTATCATATATACACATATTACTTGACAAAATGATATTAAGACATAATCTATAGAAACAAGAATTTACTACCTCCTCCTCCTCGTTCTTCTTCTTCTTCTTCTTCTTCTTATTATTATTATTATTATTATTATTATTATCTTACGTTTTCTGCTATGGTCACACTAACATGTTTGTGGTAAATCATAAGTCAAGTTATGGCTACATTTCATGATTTGTTTTTCTAACTCCCATGACATCAGTAGTGTTACATGGACAAAGTTCGTGTGAGCTTTACTTATCACTGAATATTTTTTCTTTCTATTTTTTGTGTTGTTTGACTAATTGTAGCATCCAGTCCATTGTTGTTTCCATGTATGTTAGTAAGCCAATAGTTATTCTCTTCTATGACAGTTGACTTCCATCTTCTTTACGGGTGTCTGATGTCATTTATTGTCCAGTACAAGATGTTGAAAGTATATTGACCCACTGTGATGACAAAGCTATTAATGGCCACAATTCTGTTCTGAGAATTCAATTCTTAATATCAGTTGCACCCTTCTATAATAATCATTTCGCACTATTTCTTTCATTTTTATTCTTAATTCATTCACCCACATTTAAACCGAGATACTAATAATCTTCTTCTTGCTCTAATTTTTTTATTGCTACCCCAGGGTCTAAACTATTAGAGGAGGTTTGTTTTCGTAATCCTCTTAAAATTGTGACTTTAGCTTATTTATCCAAACTAAATGTCATTCTAATATCATCACTGTCATTCCTAGCATACAATTTTATGTCATCCATGTAAAAAAAAGTGGCATATTTTTTTTTGAGATATATTATAGCTATATTTAATCTTGCTAAGTTCGCTGGTTAATGGTTAATTAGGGATATATGAAATAGTAAGGGAGACAAAGAGTCACCTTGAAATATTCATCTGTTGATGCTTATTTCACCAGATTTATAGATTTCATTTATATGATTGTGGTGAAGTGTTACTTTCTATATTGGCATACATGATGAAATGATGACGACGGGTGACACCTTGTATATATTTAAAGTTTGTGTGATCTAGGAATGGGGGTACACTCTCGTATGCATTACCAAATATTCTTCTTCTTCTTCTTCTCATTATTATTATTATTATTATTATTATTATTATTACAATTAAAATCATTATAAAAATTATTTACAGTTAAATTGTGTAAACAGATTAAATGGACAATTTGAACAAAACTAGAATTATGCCACAGCTGTCAAATTCAGCAAAGTTACAGAAGAAGCGTATATATATATATATATATGAAGAAATCATGGCAGAATATGTACCATTCAGTGAATATATCAGAATGTGCATTCTTCTTCTTCTTCTTCTTATTATTATTATTATTATTATTATTATTATTATTATTATTATTATTATCATTTGTTATGATTCTTGATATATTATCTTGATACGTTATGACTCTTGTGGGGAGAATGTCGAACTGAATCCTTTATTTCGCTCACTGGAGAAGGCCAGAGCGTACAACGACCGAAACGTTGTAATATATATGGCCGCAAAGATGACAACAATAGACCGAATAATGTAAATAATATCCACTGTTTCATTCTGATTTTTTACACATTATCCTGTAACAGTGTTAATAAAGCTAATTTCTGCGAAATGTTTTTAGCAGTTATAATTATACGATATATAATAAGTTAATTTAGTTTCAAGAATGGCTCTTTGAAAACAAAATGTAGTTATCTGGTCACTTTTGACTGTTGTCACTTTCAAACATTTCTTTTTGTGACATTGCTAGAACAATTCTTGCAACTAGATTTGCAGGGGAAGCTTTCAACCATTTAGTCATTAGTAATAAATTTCAGAGGTATGGTTACAATTTTCTCCCTTTTTTTCAAACCGTAATCAATTTTTTTTCTATTTTTACGATTAGCAAAAATCCCATTGGGGTAAGACAAGAAAATAAGAAGGCAGACTCATTTTTGTAATTGATTCAGTTACCAGTAACGCGCTAACTTCTGACAATTCATGATAATATCTGACATTTCCCTAGTCATGTTCAGTTTTTCTACCCTCAATCACAATTTGTGATCTGTGCACACCAATGTTCGCGCTCTGTCTACTTTTGTGACATGGGACGAAAATTTCACCGTTCTTTGAATAAAGTGAACAACTTACAGATATGGAAATTCTTCAAAGCCCATTCACTATAAACCGTTTTTACTACAGATAAATTTCCACTAGCAATATTAAAAAGCCTAATGCTAAATCATTTGTTAATACGGTATTCCAGATTGCTATTACACAAATTTTCGCCGACAGTATAACATGAACACGACCAAATTCATCGGCTGCTCGTCAATGAATGACAGATATTGTCTAAGTCTAAAGAAAGCAGATGTCTCAACATCTCCGGACATAATTCCAAATATTAACTTGATATGTCATTTCAAAATTACGCTTTTTGTCGTAACATGAATAAAATTATCATATCTTATATTACAGTTAGTTGACATTGCGCCAGATTAATCCAAGCCTCCTAAATATCTAAAATCATTATCAAGCAGCAAAGCGCTTTTAGAAAGTGTTCCTATGCTTCTTCACATAATATCTACCATAGATTTGACTCTGAAACGCAATTTCATTGATCTCTAGTTTTGAACGTCTTCTTCAGCATATATACATTAACCTCATTCAGGAAACGGTTCGAGAATGCTAGTCAAATTAATCAACAGCTCGTACAGGAAATACCAATCAACTGGATATATTCCTTTATAATTTCTAAATGATATTATTTATTATTATTATTATTATTTATTTATTTATTTATTTATTTTGTTTTCTGGCGTTTACACATTTCTTTCCGGGTCCCGCCCAGGGAACTAAGGTTAAAAATGGCATCATGACACTTTCCACTGAAAAAAAAAAAATAGAGCCCTTTGTAAAGTGTGGGCTGTACTAGTGAGAACAATTTTCTTTGTATCTCTTTGAGGCATGGACTTCCAGGAATCCCTTCAATTAGTCTACTGGAATCTTTTCCAAACAATCCTAGGGCACCAACTACAATAGGGATTGTTGATGTTCCCATATGCCACGTTTTTGAGATTTTTTGGTTTTTAAGTCCTTGTATTTTGACAGCTTTTTGAATATCTTCAAAGTTACATTGCTGTCAGCAGGGACTGTCATACCAATAAGGAGGCACTATTTTATTTTTGGTCTTTAATAACAATGTCTGGGCAGTTGGCTTTGGTTGTATATCCTTGATACAAAAGTTAGCAGTTAGCAGAGGACAGAAATTTATAGTGAATCATGTTTGTCCATGACCTGAAAGATTATGACATAGAGAGAGAGAGAGAGAGAGAGAGAGAGTATGTGTGTGTGTGTGTGAGAGTGAGAGAGAGAGAGTGTGTGTTTAAGAGAGAGAAAGTGAGAGAGAAAGAGAGAGAGTTTGTGTGTGTGAGAGAGAGAGTGTGTGTGTGTGTGTATGTGTGTGTGGGTGGGTGAGAGAGAGAGAGAGAGAGTATAAAATCTCCAAGGAAATACTTTTGTCTTAAACATCGCAACGTAAAATGAATATAATTTACAGAATCATTTTCTCCTCTGTGTTTTTTGAGATTCAAAAATGAATGTTTTATGAAGCGTGGAAATTTACTTCACCAAAGAATGAACAATTCTTTTCCTTTTGTTATGTATTTTCAACATGATTATTGAGATGTGAATATAATGAGATTCAGTTGCCAAACAGTTTTTTCACAGGTCTGTCTCACAATATCCATAAATTTTATAATGACTGTGTATCTAGCACTTCTATATAAATAAACGGTAAATACTGTCTGTCGATACGTGTATCTGTGACCGACTTTTACTTTGGACACAATTGCTCTACATAGACATCTTATACCTTTTTTGGAATCGGGTTGATCCCAGAATTGAAATTCTGCTCTTCATCTGGTGCTTTAACATCCAGCATTAGTGATTTAAAGAATTATTTTTTATTCAGATTAAAATAACACAAAAACTTTGTGAATTTACAATATTTAAATTCAGTTTAAAATATCTCCAAAACTTTGTGAATTGAAGAAATCAATTTTACTTCTTCATATAGCCAAGGAATCAGGATTAATGTGAGAGGTTTCGTGAAGTGAGGTTTTGAATTTCCGCAAAGTTTGTCATTTGAAGAACTGAACTCAATTGCAGTTCTAGCGAGTGTGTAATTTGAAGAATTCAAATTTCGGCCTGAATTGGACTTTTTGACCAAATCGATCTTTCGGCAGAAATCGTTTTTTTTTTTTTTGCTGGAATTGGAATTATATTACGAATCAGAGTTAATTTGAGGCTTTGATATTCTATGGAATGAATAGAAGGATTCTAAATTATTTCTTTAATATTATCATTGCTGTTTTCTAAGCTGGACAAGAACCCAATTGATCTCCAGAAGGAGATCACTTTAAATGTATGCACGGAGTGCGGCTTTTAAGCTAGTTTAGAATATGACAAAGATAATCTGATTGATTTGGAGTTGAGTAATACACAGTGTGTTCATCCAACTGGACGGAAGTTACTGTTTAGTGGGTCCGATTCCTTGACAAAAGAACAGATTCAATTGTAATTCAAGTTCCCAGTCCAGATCTGACATATTCTTTTATTCATATATATTTTTTCTTCTTATTATTATTAATATTATTACTCGCCAAAATAATATAAGAATTATAATCGTTTGCAGAATATTATTTAATTCTAATGCATTTGACCTATTCCATTTTCTTAATATGATTTATCGGTAGTAATAATAATAACAGAATAGTAACTTTTTTTAAAATATGATTATTTAGAAATCGAAAATGGCATTATTGTGAGAAGACAGCTGAAAATATAAGTTATATTAACTTACCAAATAAAATTTCTAAAAAAAAAAACTATAATTAAAAAATAATATTTAAAACCATAAAAATAATACATTTATGTGCTGTTTGGATGACGTTATTAATGATCGCATATTTTATAAAGAGACAATTAATTTTATACGAAATGCAATAAATTATTCGTTAATAATATTGATATAATGTTTGACGAGTATCTTCAACATAATCGATTTAACTCGACATTTTAACTGATTAAAGTTTAGTCACTGAATTGTCACGTAAGCGATCTTGAAATAAAATATTAATTGTACCATTATTTATTTATTGTTCATTTTTGCCATATTTAGAGCTTCGCCTCCGGATTAAATACGATACATTATCTTGTAGATTTTGTCATGTAACACTTAAGACAAGTATGATATATTCAAGAATTGCAATGTTCGTTTGTGAAATACAAACTCAATGACGACTTGGACGAACAAATTATCTTGCTCAATTACCTGAGGTGAAAAATAGTAAATTTAAATGCGAAAATTAATTCTCTAAAATTGCAACGGAGTGCCTCTGGTGGCAGAATGAATATTCTATAAGTTCCAGCGTATTAAATAAGGAGAGACTACGTCGAAACGAACAAAACATTTTGTTATTTAATAACTCTATCTAATTCTGAAAAACATGCTTCATATAACTTGCATCAAGAGCAGGACTTACGCGGTTACCAATCTAAATATGACACCAATTTTTATCGTCACGGATTTATCGAGAACTGGTATTCTAACTTGATAGTTTTAACTACTCATTATAATACTGATGAAAATTAAAGGACAATTTACAGAATACATATACAAATTGTCTTTGTCACTTCTTTTGGGACGAGTTGTTAATTCACGAAGTATTCTTAAGACAACGTCCGGTTACATTTAAGATTTTGAATATTTTTAGTTTCTTAAACCACAACATAAAAGAAAAAGAAAACATTGTAAATTACATGTCCTGTTTTCGAATCATTAATCCATTTCAAAATCAATATCCTCTTGAATGACACTGGAATAATATGTATATAAAACTGATTTCATAAAATATTTCATATATTTTCCCAGTATTGTTAGATTTCAATGTCATTTGTTCCTCGCAAAATCAGAAAAAAACCTGAAAAAATTTTTAGACAGGGTAATAATGAAAATTAAGAAATACTAGGTCCGGTAGGCAGAATACATATTCGTCAGTTTATCAGACCGATTAATGTGTGCATTGTATATTGGGTATTTCAAATCGTGGATATAGAAATACATCTGGGTAATGTGTGACTTCGTCCCCCGGTCGCAGCGCCAACTGCGACGTTCTATCCTGCTCTACCACGGCGCCAGTTGTGACGTCCTCAAACAGCACCACTTGTGACGTCTTTTCCGCGGCGCCAGCTGTTCGCTCCTCGCTGCTCCGTCCGGGTGTCGCTGCTCCAAACGTGACGTCCGCCTGTCGCGTCAGTCGTGTTGTCTCGTCCTGTGACGACCAACTGGCTTGGTATCGGTCGCGGCACCCAAATGTGACGTTCTAACCTTTTGGTGATTCGGGTGGGAATCTGGTTAGATTTGATATCAGCCTCGTCGCTCCCAACTCGCTTCCAACGCCTGGTTACCAAGGTAACTGCATTGATCTCCAGTCTGCCTACCCACGTTGTGAATTGATCTTAGACAGACGAGATCAAACAGTGTTTGGGGCCGTAATGCAAAATGAGTTCAACAGGGGTGATAACACACAAATATGCATAAAAGAAAATAAAATGAAAACTCCAAAAGTTCAAAGTATCAAAGAAAAAGGTAACAAACTTTATGTCTAGTTGTTCGATACATAGGACTTCATCTATCTCCCGACCCGTTCTGTGGATTGTGACACATCGTTTTCGCTAGGCAAGTTTTAACGCTTCAAGTTGTTTGCTCTCTAATAAATTTGTGTTTCGGTGTGTCTTTGGACGAAAGTCGGAAAAAAAAAAACTTATTTCGGTGGTCTGGTCCTAAGTCGCTCTTCAAAATAATTGTTCTTGGTTAAAGAGGAGTCCGGAATTTTGTGTGAATCTTGGTCAGCTATCTCGAGGCGGCTTCAACTCTGGAAACTGGAGCTCGAACTCTCTGGTCACTCATCTCTGCCGCCAGGGCCCGAACTGATTTCTGCCTGTTGGGGCCTGGCTTTTATTGACGCCGACCAAAACCGGGGTGGGTCTGTTGGCGTCCGGGGGGTTCCTCGATAATTCTAAATACATATCCACCTCTTTTTATTTCTGGTTAGGTATTTTCCACTCTTTTCCATTTTGGTAACTTTTTTCCTCCCACTTTCTCACCATACTTCTGAGGGGCGTGAACTGCCCTCCCCACTTCTTCGTAGCAGCTTCTCATACTTATACTCTGGATGGGGGCGTCGACAGCCTTCTTCGTGCGTCACGTGATCACTCTCGGCCAATGAGTTCTTGGTCGGGTATCTTTCCTCCTCCTTCGTGCGTCACGTGATCACCACTTGACCAATGATGTCTTAGTCGGGCGTGAACAATCCGCGGCTTTGTTTCGGAAAAAAAATACCTTGCTTAACTAAAAAAAAAATATCTTTTGCTTTTCCCTTTCTTCCTTAATCGCCGTATCATTTCTCTGGCCACCAACGGGAAAATATGAACAATGGGGTCATAATTCTTGTTCTACATGTGGCTTACGTCAGGTATTTTATCGCTAATTTATCAAGATGGTTGATATTCTTAACATGGCCTCAAAAAAGAATCATCCCAAAGTTTTCAGTCAGTCTGACGTCTCCAAGGAAGAAAGAAAAACATCCCTGGGTCCCCACCCATTTTCCTTCGGCACATATTCCTGATAAAGTAAATTTATTATCGCAGGCAAAAGTTGTTTTGTCGAAAAGAATTTAGTTAGCGAGACTGCTTGTGTGGGAGTTTAATTTTCCATATCTAACTAAGGCTCTGTACCTACACCTGTGTTTTGTCAATTATCAAAATTAACGTTTTCAAGTGGGCTTTCTTTGGCGAACATTTCTTGATAACACAATTCCATTCGCGCAGGCCAAGTAGGAAAATCGGTCAACGATTACTCGTAGGTGGCCTTTAATTTTCATATCTGTCCAAAGTCTTTTTTAGTCGCCTGTTTCTTTTCGTCACTTATCGAAATAACATTTTCACTTGAATTTTTTCCTTGGCCGGTGGTCTGTGTTGATAATAAGATGCCTTCCCGGACCAATAGTTTGTTTTCATATCCTTAGACAACACTTCCCTACCCACTCAAATCTCATTGTCGTTGTAATGACACTCTTTCGCGATTTTCCACTTATCAAAATAACCCTTTTTTATTGCTTCTTAGCCGTGTGTGTATTCGCTTATCACCTATGATCCGTCTCGCATTTCTTTCTGCCTTCTTTTCTTTCTCTTTCTTTCTCTGCCTCGTAAATGGTGCCACAATGTAGTTTCAGAAGACGGATTATGTAACACAGAAATATGAAGCCGTATCAGATTAGGGAATGATGCCTTCTAGAAATAAGGTAAAGAATTAGATATCACAAACATCATTATAAACAAAAAGAATCGAGCTGAATTGATTGATAATATCTAATACCTTATATTGTTCTGATTAAGGGACATTTTTCTAGCTGAGTAAGATAACTAAAGCCCAGGGAAGTGTGCATCTATCGACAAATACTTAAAACGACACGAACTAAAAATGCGAGGAACGAGAGCGTCGTAATTAGAATAGAAACATAAAAGTTCCGTAATTATTTTTTTTTATTTAATTTACGTTTTGAAGAAAATAGAAGTAATGGTAAAAGCAACTTTTAACGGGTTTGCGCCAATATATTCCAGAAGAGGAACAAAGAGATTACATATAGGGTAAGAAATTACTTAGAGCCAAAAATCAGGAAATTGTGGAGAACCATGTTCACGTACATGAGAATTGTATTGTTGCACCAGCTGATTACAAATATTAACTCTATGCTATTGAAAATAGCGTTAAGTCGAGATCTATGTTTCTTAATCTGACATATAAATAAACATATGAACAAAGTATATATGTAAATTAATGCGCAATACTTGTTAAAAACCTAAAAATTCAAAAAAGACATTTCTTATCAAAATGTACAGATTAAGTAGCAGTAAATGTAGAATAAGAAACCCGAATTACAGTCGAGCGAATCATTAGCTAGCATTTTCGTAGCTAATAACTATACACAGTACCCTTAAAGATTCTATTTTCTCACTTCTTAATACATTTTGTTTAAAGTTACTTGATATTTTAATGTATTTTTTAATTCAGTTTTGTATGTACCAAACAGTAACTAAAACTTTAGCGATATATTTTTTATGCCTCGTTTAAAATTTGATAATACTTAACACTTTCAATTAAACTTCAACTGAGGATATATTATAGGATATATGTGTAAATGTATTAAAAAGAAAAGAAAAATGTCATAGAGACGATTTAATAGATTCCTGGTTATTTAAGCGAAATGGTGTTACTAAATATCCTAGAATAACGATCAGGGCTATTGTGTGACTTTAGAAAAAAAACAAAAAAACAGAAATAAAACTAAATACGAGGTTTGATAAAAAGATATCGAGACGATTGTTATGAAAGTAACAATATATGTCATTTCTCGATTTAGTCTCCTTCGAAGTAATCCTCTTCAGAAGACACGCACTATATTCAACGTCGTTTCCATTGATCGAATAACCCCTGGTACTCTTTTTTAGGGGAAAGCAAGCAGCTGTCGCGTCACTTTCTCTTGCATTTCCTTGACATCTTGAAATCTTCTTCCTTTCCAGTGGAATTTGATTTTTGGAAAGAGAAAAAATGTCGCAAGTGGCGAAATATGGGGAATAAGTTGATCTTCGGACCTGAGGAAAATTGTACTTTGTCAAAAAACTGCTGTGTAAGTGTCAGTCACTGATGGTAAATCTTTTGTGTAGTGAGATGATCACACACTACACACATTCCTTCCAAACACTCCTATAAAGAAATAAAATGAACTAGAAAGTTAGTGTACCGTCTCGATAGTGACGGTCCTGATACTTTTTGATCAGACCTTGTAGAAATAATAATAATGATATTTGCCGTATTATTTGTAAAAGAAAAGCGAGCAGAAAAGATTTCGTAATGTGGGTATAAGTATTAAAATTTAGGATTTAAAATAATTGCTCTTATTCATACAATTAGCGTTCACATGAACAACAATTGATGTCTGAAACTGGAAAATGACAGCAATTCTCTTTAATATTCCCGGATACTTTCAAGCATGTAGTGTCTGCATAAATACGGCACAACAACTTACTACCAGTACATTATTATTATTATTATTTTTATTTTCTTTGATTTCTGGCGTTTACACATTTCTTTCCGGGTCCCGCCCAGGGACCTAAGGTTAGAAATGGCGTCATGACACTTTCCAATGACAAAAAAAAAAAAAAATGACATAGATAAAGCCCTTCGTAAGGTGTGGGCTGTACTTGTCAGAACAATTTTCTGTATCTCCTTGAGGCATGGACTTCCAGGAATCCCTTCAATTAGTCTACATTGTTATTATTATTATTATTATTATTTGCGTTTACCTTTCCTTTGTTCAATACGAGTGTAGGTCATATCCAAATCTCAACCAGAAAGTCGAATAAGTCTTGGTACCAGAAAAAAATTCTTCGCAGAATGTAAGAGTAAGATAATTTGCAATTCACTTATTTTAGGTCTATCAACAATTTGATTCACATATATTTTGATGTTTTTGATATCCTTTCTAAGGCCCGAATGACAGAAGAAGAAGAAGTAGAAGAAGAAGAAGAAGAAGAAGAAGAAGAAGAAAAAGAAGAAGAAGAAGAAGGGAGCAGAGAAGAAAAGCAAGAGTATTAAAAAATGATGGTAGGGTGACTGAACTGTAAAGTTATTTTTATCCAGCCTTATATGCGCTTAAGGAGAATTTCTTAATATGTATGTAAGACTTCGGATTTGTGGTTCTAAATATTCATGGCATGTCATTATTGCTAATTTTTCCTGTTGCCAGAGGAGGTAAATATTGTTGTGGTGGTTATAAGTATTTTATAAAACTAATGTACATTTCAATCGACTCCCAGCGATCCTTTTATGATACTACTACTACTACTACTACAACTACTACTACTACTACTATTCTTCTTTTTCTTCTTTTCTTCTTCTTCTTCTTCTTCTTTTTCAAAAACTCGTCCTCGTTTTCTATTACACACAATGTCGTACGTTTACGTATTTTTTTTAAATAATATAGTGTACATTAATTTTTTTAATAAAAAAAAATAATCATTAAGAGTTCATTTGATAAAAATCACCTGAGGATACCGTAAGGTTGAAACCAATGTAACGGATTCAACTGGCCACCTGATTTTTTAAAGTATATATATATATATATATATATATATATATATATATATATATATATATATATATATATATATATATATATTATGACATTGATAACCTTTACCAAAGTAGATGAGCAGTTTTAATACTGACCATTTAAATCTACTAACAACAGGGCTATATAGGATTTTCTTATTGTAAATTTTTGTGATACTTATATTTACTTATTATGTCATATTCTTTTACAAGTATATTTTTTATCTGACGCTACGCCAGGGAGTTAGTTTTAGTTTCTTGAATTTAAAGCCTGGTCAGTAATTATGAATGCTAAAGTCTCAAAGAACACTGAATCCATGGCATTCTCTGTCAAGTTCAAAAAAGATGAATTTGTCGCTTTTCACCAAGTAATGCAATATAACAGTTAAATTCCTCTCAATAAATATGCTGCACTTTCTTTCTTTTTTTTTGAAAGTGCCAGGCTTAGTCGACCTTGTGAACGTCAATGTATACTCGTTCGAGTATATCATATTCGCTTTCTGCGTAAACAGAATTTCACCGGTCAATATTGCGAACACAAAATTTCCGGTAGCACACAAATAACCAGAACGTGTTATTTTTTGTTTTTTACCCTAAATCACCTCCATGTTGCACGCCTTTCTTTTGAAAATATGTGCCACTTCGCTAAAGCACTTACATGTGCACTGCCCACATTCTACTTGGCAGACAATTCCCACCAATGTATTGTCAGCACACTGTATCACACCTGTCCGCTAGTCACCTGCGATTAACATACGTGCGGGTTATATATTTCATCCCCTCCTCTTTCGAAATTAGTAGTAGTGGATACCAAGATTTTCAGGTACATGGATATATGAACAGATAAATTGAAATAAAAACAATTCCTAAACTATTTAAAATTTATTTTCTAAACCATTAGAGTTAAAGTAAAACAGAAATACTCATAATAATGAGGGGTTCTAAAAAAGAGACATATTTTTTACTTGCCCCATTATAGGCATTAATATATCGAAGATATAATAGTCTTAATAGAAAGGAAAGACGCACAGATGAAAGAAATGAAACAATTATTCTCAAAAAGAGTTATTTTCTGCCCTATGCCATTCAAATATATATATATATATATATATATATATATATTCTGAATGAATATATATATATATATATATATATATATATATATATATATATATATATATATGCATTAAGGTATGTTATATTTATGCTCAATAGCATGAATAGAACGTATAGCCTGACGATTGCGTTTAGCATGAAACAGATGTATATATATATATATATATATATATATTTACACACACACACCCATATACATATACATATATATATATATATATATATATATATATATATATATATATATATATATATATATATATATATATATATATATATTTATATTACAATAAACGTGCAATCAATTTACAAATACATGAATTATTCATACAAAAACTAATGCAAGGTTAATGATTTAAATGGCAAGACATCCATCTTGCAAACGATTCAAAAATAGTACACAAAAACCTCTAAATCCGTTATGCATGAGTTGATCCTTGTTTATATAAATTTCTGCCGTATTAGTTGTTATTTTTACTACAAGCTTTCGTCTGTTCCTACAGACATCGTCAGGTATATAATAGATGTTGTTCTTGGTTTTTCTCTTAGTAATAAGAGGACATCGAAAATATATGTATTGTATCCGAAATGCTATTAAAAATGAGTTATTGGTTTTGAACGCGCCAAAGCAACGCTGAGTTTGATTTTGAATTTTTTTAAAATGTCTGCGTCTATACCAGATATGGTAATGAACAATGTTTTTACTGGTAAATTTTTTTACTGTCAAAGTGGCATGAACTATATTGTTCAATAATTACAGTAATGTCGCACTTATTAACCAAAAGTCGCACATGGATCAGATATTTAAAACCAATAACTCATTTTTAATAGCATTTCGGATACAATACACATATATTTTCGATGTCCTCTTATTACTAAGAGAAAAAACCAAGAACAACATCTATTATATACCTGACGATGTCTGTAGGAACAGACGAAAGCTTGTAGTAAAAATAACAACTAATACGGCAGAAATTTATATAAACAAGGATCAACTCATGCATAACGGATTTAGAGGTTTTTGTGTACTATTTGAATCGTTTGCAAGATGGATGTCTTGCCATTTAAATCATTAACCTTTGCATTAGTTTTGTATGAATAATTCATGTATATATTTATATATATATTAACCTAATTACACTTGCAATGCTACGTGCCACACATATTTTTTTGTAAGAAAATAATGATTGATTTTAAATTATTGCTATAATTTGAAAAGGAAAATGATGCATTTCACTATTACTCAATGATCTTGCCGATGTGACCTCCATTTTCTGGCTTTCTCCTTCTATATTTTAGATAGGAGTCATTTTTTTGTTCATATTTAAATTTGATTTATATCAAAGGTAAAAAAAAATAGTGAAGGTTTTGTTCCCTCTAGGGACGCTCGTTGATCAAAATGAAATATACTTATCCAATTACTCTGGGTAATGTAGTTTCAGAAAATATACGCTTAGGGGGGGGGGGCTATCACGAAAACACTAGTAGGAGTTTTTTTAACAAAGAGATAGCGGCTATAAACTATGTGTTGTTGTGGTTTCCACTGTTAGCCCTACTCGCCTTCTTTACGCCCGAAGTGGCGTAACTCACCGGCAACCAGGTGACACTCGTTAATTCAGCTTACCAGAAGGGAGGTAATCTAAAATTATACCACTACGATATGTTTGACATAAATTAGTTTCGCTAACGTAAGATTTTGTTGAAATATTTTTCTGATGTCGCCGATCATTGGCAATACATGTCAAAATAAAAATTCTTCAGGTTGTCTCATATATGTATGTCTGGTCGTGTTTGTTTGTATGGCTGCGTACGTGTGCGTGAGCATCAAAAATATGTATACTAAGTCTACTAATTTAAAATGCGTGTGTAGATGTAAGTCCAAGTTTGATAAACAACAATGACAATTTATATTATATTTTAAGCTTTTTTAGTAGCGTTTATTTTTAAATACGTGTTTTCAATAGCATTTACAAGTTCTTAATTTATATTATTATCACAATCTATATTCTCCTCGATATTTTTATAAATTCCATTTTGGGATTAAACATGATGATGCCATCATTTTTCTGCAGATCCGTCTATTTACTTATCAAGCGAATTCATCTTTTGGTGGATGTCAAAAAGTGTGAAAAGAACGTTCTTTTTTTTTATTATTTCAGCTCATGTGCTAGTTGTAAGCAGTTATTCCCCTGCGCATGCGTCAAGATATTCACTTCAGCCATAACGTGTGTGCATTAACAATCAGCAGTCAACTCACAAATGTAACGAATAAATATCAGTTGCACATCAAAATAATGGGTAACTTGCTCACCCGTATTGATTCCGGAAAAAAAACCCAGCGACATTATATCTTCAGTCCATAAAACACGGTTTCAGTCAGCTACTTGTTTAGATGTGTGTGGAAACCGACGAAGTTGATAATAATCATGACGCACTTGCTTTTTTTCTGCAATTTCATGAATCCGCTGAAATGTTTGCTAAAACATTGCATTTATAACAGGAGACAAAAAGCAATTTTGCAGTCTGATATTACAGGAAAATGCACACATTGTCAAATATGCATGCCTTCGAATAATTCCTATATAATTACGAGTATATTGTAAGTAATCGCAAGACGTCTTATCTTGTTGAACATTATATGTCTTGTCAGCTTGATTCTCGTTTTAGTCACCTTATTTGGAGTCTTGAGTGAGTCTATGAGAAGCCTTAATAAGTACCTATATAATCAAAACAGGAAAGAGAACACACACACACACACACACACACACACACACACACACACATATATATATATATATATATATATATATATATATATATATATATATATATATATATAAGGTCTCCATAAAGTTTGTGTGCACTTTAAAAATATATAACTTTATTTGAATTCGCGATAGAAATAATCTGTAAAAAAATGTTACAAAGTTTAATGTACCTAGTTTTAAGTATAGCTAAAATAGCTAATGTGATTTCAGGCATTACTGTAAATCAGTTGGCAAATGTTTTCCGTGAACTGCAAAATCGTATTACCCTTTGTATTGCTAATGATGGAGGACATGTGGAAACTTAAATAAAACTTCAACAACACCTTTAAAAAATAGATTTCCTTTTACAATTTTTTTTTTTCCGTCGAAAATACAAATTAAGTTAGAAGTTTCTTATAGTGTAGACCAATTTATATATATATATATATATATATATATATATATATATATATATAAGATAGGCAGATATATATATATATATATATATATATATATATATATATATATATATATATATATATATATATATATATATATATATATATATATATATATATATATAAGATAGGATATATAATATATAATATTGTCCAAACGTGATTCAGATGCAGCTTTGTTGAGAATAAGTCAAGATGTGTCATTCTTTAGCGAGCAGTTGAGGAAGAATTTCTCATGCTATAAGTTTGGCTTAAAACATGTTAAATGAATCTATAGATGCATGTATTTTCTAGGAAAATGTATAATAAACCCGTGAAATTTTGTCCCTTTTACAAAAGATTCATGTGGAAAATACTCTGAAGAATGTTCGTGTTTTTTTGAGAGGAACATGCAATAAAAAAGCGAGTGATTAAAGGCTTAATAATGCAAGAAGTTGGAAGTCTAACTAGCAAAGAACAGAGGGAAATGTGAAGAACGTGTGAACATTCGGCCGCTCAGATGGAACAATGGGGAAGCAGTTAGACAGATTGTAACAAAAGGTTTCTGAAGAGAAAAAACAAAAAAAACACTACGTCAGAATTTCACGAGATGCAGGTGTACTTTATTAATAAAATGTTCAATACATATATATATATATATATATATATATATATATATATATGCACGGTGGATAGCAGCTTTTATTGAGGAATCAGAGAGCCGAGTTTGAATGCAGGTGTCGGGGTGTTGGTTTCCAGGAACTGATCTGCTTGACACTCATACGTCGAATTCTATGTCGAATAGTATATATATATATATATATACATATATATATATATATATATATATATATATATATATATATATATATGTGTGTGTGTGTGTGTGTGTGTGTATATAAAAAAAAAGAAAGAACAGTAAGCTATAGTATACCGTTTTCTTATTGATATTTTTTTTTATTTTAGAAAACTTTTCTCAATGTAAATTTACATATCATAATATCATAATTTAACTGATTTAAAATATGGTTTCTTCGCTACACAGTAATAACTATGTTTCAAAATCCGAAGCTAAAATCTTCAAATTTAATTATATAATTAAATTAAAATCATTAGTTCTGTTTCATCTTCAAGCAAATTTTGGAATAACTTATTTTAAAATTTACTGAGTTCAAAACGCACATATATATTCAAAATTTCCTACTTCATCTTTATTAACTATTGTTGTATATTAACTATTGTATTATCTTCGAAAAAGAGGCTAAATTTAGGGAGGGTAGCGGTGAATGTTTCAACGAATTCTGACACCCATTAAACGCATATCATCTGGGTTTATTTTATTAATAACGACAAGATTTTTTCGGCATTTGTTTTTTCATACTTGTATACTTAAAGATTCTTTCTAAAAGGGGGTGGTTATATTAGAATACGTTGTATTTGACTACTGTTTCAAATTATTATTTTTACTCTTAATTACTAATAGACTATATTTATTTTTACATCAAATTACTTAAAAAATTTTAAACATTATTTTTTCATATCGAATATAAGTATGTATATTACTAGCTCCCACATTTTTAATTTGTATATTTTTTTAAATATTATTTGATGATTTTTTTTTTATAGTGACGGCAAAATATAGCTATTACATTTCATTAATTCAGTAATTTTTTATTTCTTATAAACTTTCTCATGTATGCACAAAGTTCATGGGTCATTTAATGACCTATATATTCTAGCTTTTCTTATTAATTTCCATTTTACTGTAGGTATTTCATTGGTTTCTTTTAAGTGCCAGAAATATTTCGAAAGTGATGTCTGATTTCAGTATTTATTTATCCTAAATAAAGTTTGAAGTAGATGGAACCACTTTTTGAACTAATGGCTTGTGCAACGTATATAAATTTCTATGTTTCCGGGATTCTCAATAGTTGAGATATTGCATTGGTATACTAATGATTCCGTGCGACATGAATTTTATAGAGGACAGTTATGAGGATTTCTACAGTTTCATAATTTTTATCTTCATCTTTATTTATTTTTATTCTTATATTATCTATTAGTGTTTATTGAATATATTAGCATTTTGTTTTTTAATAATTTTTTTTCTATATTTTCAGTACAGTTGTAACTTAATTTTACTGTATTTTATTGAAAATAGTACTTAGTTTACTATCTCTAGGAAAGTGCTTAACGATTAATGCAAGGAATTTTTGTCCTAATTTGTTCTTTACCATTCGGTTGTATATATATCCGCCGAATTTTATCAAGGATTTGGCTGTTTTAAAACCAGAGAAATGACATTAAAGAACAAATATTTTCTGATATTCTTGATACTCAAAAACATGTGACTACATTTCAGGAAGTTATTACAGAAAAAAGAGTTCGTATAATGCTTCCAGTAATGGTGCCATTTGTCTTACGTCGTGTGTAACTTCAAAAAGGGAGTAATGTGAAGAGAGCAGCAGCGTATATTCACTAGGTAAGCTTATATTGCATACACGAGGCCAGGATTCGGTAACCTTTTGCTGACTTTCTGCCAACTTACGGTTATAAAAACATTCATTGTGCCAACAGTATATATATTTTTATACAAGTCGAGGTCAATATACTTGTTCTACAATATAATTTATATAGTAATATATACAATAATATGTAAAGCACATTAATAGAAATAAACTTTTTTTTTTTTAAAGTGTTTTCTTCGTAAGTTTTTATTATTAAGGGGAGTCCAACGATGAGAAGATTTGAAATCGGTAAATATATTCTTTGGGTTGTAGTAGTTATTGTTTTGGACTTCGTGATGTCATTTGCAGCTGCATGCCATTGAAAATTGCTTGGCGTTTCACGTGTGACACGCTGGCCGTAGGTTTGCCAAACCCTGAATTAAGCCATTTCGGAAATTAAAGGGTCAGGCCTCATATATTTGTCATGCTGTATGCATAAAGATATGGGCTTTGAAAATTAGATAATTGCACAATTCATATTTTAAAAGCACTTAAATATTATTTGTTTAGATAATCACAGAGTAACTAAATGCTTTTTCCTCTAAATCAAATTATATTTAAATGGCTGTGAAAATTTACTGCGGTCGCATCTAAAATTTCATAACAATATTTTTTGATCGAGTTTCTTTCTTTACAATTACTTTTATTATTTCAACTTGTAAAATCATACAAGCGTATATCGTGGAATGGAGACAGGTATGATCTAAGAGATAAATCAGATTTTTAAGTTGATGGCGATCAGTATATATGCACCATGCGTTTTGATGCCTAAGATAGATTGGCTAATTATACTGATGAAGGTGAAACTGAAATTAAAATGGCATGAAAAGAGAAAAAAGAGAACTTTATTTATTTGGACAGTCATCCCAGTGGTGGTATTTAACGTCACTCCATTGGAAGTCATAGTATTCTGTATTAGTAGGATTTTTAGCAATTAGAACTGTGTAGTCCCTAGGAGAAAAGAAACAAAAGAAAACATGGCATATGCGAAACAAAATGGGGTGTTAACTTGCTATTTGTTTTCATAATCTTTGTCAGCTTATTTCTTTTCGTAATAGACTGCTACTGCATACATTAGGATTTACACACAGTTTCTAAAACGTACCTCTTTCCCTATTGGCCACACTTTCTGTTCAGCACATTGCAAGAGTGTATATAAACCAACAAATACTGTCATGCAACATAAGTTCAAATTAATACTATACCACAGCGTGTTACCGCTACTGTCACTAGCTTCAAAAATATAGTATAATGGAAAAACTAGTGCGACATTTTTCTTTAGTGAGATTTTCTTTGCATTTTCTTTTTTTACTATTTTCTTGTCTTTAATTTTATCTCAATTCAATCTTTTTTCATGTTTCATCAGTATTCCATATTTTGTTTCATTATTTCGTAATTGTCATTCCCTTCAATTACTTTTTCACTCTTTCTATTCTTATTTGTGTGCAATGATATCGTTTTTTTCTCTTCCATTCTCTTCGCATTAACTGACTTTCATTTTCCGTTTTTAGTAAAATTGTAAGAATAATGTATTCCGGTTTTTATGAGAAAAGTACACAGAAAGAAATCTTAATTCAAGTGAGAATACAAGGTTCGCGTATAGTGTCCTTTTATAGTCCCAGTAAACAGAAATAGCTCTCTCAAAGGCAAGAGTAACAAAACAAGGGGAGATCACTCTTTATTATTCATAACACGAGTATTTCTTTGTTTAATTCCAGGGTTCAAATTCCATTCTTTTTCTGTCTTGATCTCTTATTTATTACATTCAATTCAATTTGCTTTTGCTTTTTTGGTTTTCCTCTTTACTTTCATTACCGTATATATTTCCTTCTTTCTTCTTTATGACTCACAGTTTGTTTTTCCCTTTCTTTCCTTGCCATTCAAAAAATTCTTTCTTTCTTTCTTTCTTTCTTCATATTTGCTTATATTTCTTTCATATTTTTTTCTTTTCAACCTGTCACTGTTTATTTTTAGTTTTCTTTATTTTTCAGTTGTACTGTTCACATTTCGCCACACATTGCTTTATTATTTGCTGTTTTACAATTGTGCAAACTTTTGTACTCCGCTTCTTATGCATGTAACCGTAGAAGATTCATTGCGATAGATTCAGCATATTTTTTCACAATCATCCTTTTTTTTTCTATGCAACAATTTTATATTTCTTTTGCATCTTTTTTATATCACTCTGATCGTGTCCGTATTTCCATTTTTTCTTTGCTAATTTTCCCTCAAGACACAAAAAACTCACTCACATAAAACGATCTGTGAAACTGAAAATTTTATGTCATTCACCCACACACACATAATGAGTGTACAGGTGTACATGTGATTTCACACCTATATATGAATGTCTGTATAAAAAAAATATATATATATATATATATATATATATATATATATATATATATATATATATATATATATATATGTGTGTGTGTGTGTGTGTGTGTTGGTGAATGTGTGAATGAAGTTAAACCACAAACACACAACACGGATATATGACAGAAAAAAAATTGTGAGCAGTATACGTTTCATCTAAAATAAACTTTGAGAAACTTGCGTTACAATAGCTCTCACTTTCTCTCCCTTTTTCTCACTCTCTCAACATCTTCTGGTTTAGAAGGAGGAAAACTGTGATTTCAAAACCAGCGAAAGACGTTTGGGAACCATCTGCATCAGGTCTCTGTATTCGGCCCTTGACAAAGTGTGGATGATTCTGCACAAAACTTTCACTACTGTAACCAGATCTCTTGTGCTAGTGTTTGGTTGTCTTTTCACTTGAACTGATCTGCTTGACCGTCATACGTCTAATTCAACGGGAGAGTCGAATATATATATATATATATATATATATATATATATATATATATATATATGTGTGTGTGTGTGTGTGTATGTGTGTGTCTGTGTGTCTGTGTGAAGAAATATAGTCTTAATGTGTGGTATATTTATGGGATCAAGGGCTCAATATCAGAGATAGAGCGTCTGTAAATATAAAATTGAACATTGATGTCAACAGTTAGAGGCTCTAAGTGTTTACTTCAATGTTCACTTATATATATATATATATATATATATATATATATATATATATATATATATATATATTAACACTAACAATTTCCTTATCGGTGGTGCTCCAGATTAATCACCATATGGAAATGTTAGCAATAAATAATTTTGATTTTCCCAACAGAAGATCAGTTTCTGAAGGGAGTTAAATATGAAAAGATAACATTTTACTTGATCTATATTGACAACAGTAAGACTATTTAATAAAAACAAAATATGAGGAGATAACGGATATTGTTGCGAAAAGAAGAATCGATGAGCAAAATTCGAATTCCGAGCTAGACTAGTGTCTTCACTTACTCACAAATGCTTCTATTGGCAAGGACCTGAGTACATCTTTTCTCCTACAAGCCATGGCTTAAGTAGCAGCGTTTACTAGGTCTTGCTTTATGAACCAAAAACTGTAATTCAAAACCCTAGAATATTTCCATGTGAAAACACTCCACTAAATTTCACAATATTTTAATTCATAGATAATTATGAAGAAGAAAATGTAAATATCACTGTACTCATACGTTTTAAAGTACATGGCATAATACACGAACTTTTGAAAGAAGTTCAGATGATAATTGCAACTGTGACATTGCAGCGTGTTAATGAACAGTGCCAAAGGATAGGTCATACATACAAACTCTCTTTATCTTTTGCTCTCGCGCCATATGATGCCTTAACTAAAGGACACGTCGCTGGAGAGAATCCATCGCCTAGGTAAACATACAACAGAATATGACCAAATACACGAACACACATAAAAAATATCTCACCAGGAAATATATACTTAAATGTAGTTTTCTCTTTCTTTACCGAAATATGATTTCGGCATACAAAATATCTTCCAAGTACAGAATTCATTATTTGGAAATGTTTCAATCTTGTCTAATCTAAATGATAAAATTTACAAAAAAGTTACAAAACAAATTTTCTGTAAATTTTACTGTCCCGATATTCTAATTAAATTTTCAATAATTTATGATTTTCCCCATCAATCACTGATTTTCGAGTGATGTCAATATTGCATCTGCACACACACACACACACACACACACACACATATATATATATATATATATATATATATATATATATAGTTTGTAGCCTCTATCTGTTTGTTATCGAAGACCTTTTAGGGATAGACCCCCGCAACTATATTTAATAGTAATAATAGACAAAATGGAGAACTAAGAAGTCAGCATAGAAGTTTAATGATGAGAAGATTATTGGAGATAAACAACTAACAGTTTGTTAACTGTTGGTAGTGCTTCCAAACATGGATATATCTTAATATCTTAATTAGCATATTCCCTTTTAACTGCTACATTTAATTTATATCTAAATTTTCAAGCACACAAACACACACATATATATATATATATATATATATATATATATATATATATATATATATATAAAGATATTTTATTTTTATACATTCTTTTTATAGATACAAATGTTTAAGTAAATTATCTGTTTAATATAAACGGTATTAAACAACATTTACCGGCTTGAATGTCCGAGAAATTTTCATAGAAAATATTCGTCCTCCGACAGGAATCGAACCTGTATCCTATACGGAAACGTCATATCGCCTGACGTGCCTTAACCGTTCCTTTAGCAAGGTCGATTTTACTGTCTTTAAACTACAATCTTCCATGATTCATTCACGTACATTCATATCTGCTCATGGCTTATCCGAATGTAAACGAAGTCCGATAATTATTATAAGGCATTTTGTATGTTTATACATTCTTTTTTATAGATACATGTACTTAAGCAAATACTCTGTTTATAATAAACAGTATTAAACAAAATTTACCGGCCTGAATCTCGAGAAATTTTCATAGAAAATATTCGTCCCCGACAGCAATCGAACCTGTAACCTCTCTCTCTCTCTCTCTCTCTCTCTCTCTCTATATATATATATATATATATATATATATATATATATATATATATATATATATATATATATACAGCCCTGAAGAGTCAAAGAATTACGCCAGAGGCCTCAGGAAATTTGAATTTGGCATGACTGAACGAAACCGACTCAGTTTAGTGATAAGTTTTTTCCACTTTAATTCTACTAGCAGTCTTTCCTTATCTTTTAATATCGAGCATTTTATCACAAAAATCTGCATGCATAAAATCCTTTGCAGTCAGTAACAAATTCAAAATGAAACAGCATATTTGGCGCCTAAAACCGCTTACAGTATATATATATATATATATATATATATATATATATATATATATATATATATATATATAATTTGATTAAAAATTAACTATGACTGTCATTATCAAGAATCAATGTGTTATTTAGAATTACTTTATATTTCTGAGATAAGTAAGTGTGATTATTTACATTTTTCTGACCGCTGTCCTTTACTTACTGCCATAATCCGGCCGTTGCACGCTCCTGGCTTCTACAGGTGATTGGAATTTCAAACTGAATCGTTTATTTTATCCGCCGGGATAGATTGTTCTTTTATCCATAGGGTAAAATTTTGGTTGAATCCAGTGACTTGATCCAAAGAGTTGTGAGTTTAATACCAGGATACTGCTTTGGAAAACAGAGAAGTTGGAGTGTTAAAGAAGAAGTTCCGAGCGTACAACGGCCGAATCTTCATGAATATGGCAAAGATGAGGACAACAGTCCGAACCATGTAAATATGGAATTCCTTTTTCTACAACCTGTCATTCATTGGGAAGCTAGAATTTGGAAATGGCAACACAAATTGAATGCGATTCATTTATTTATTTTCTTTTATTATCTACGTAACATATTTCGTTCGCGGACTTCCATAAATATGCTCAGATAGCTGGGGGCTATTGTAATTCTCATCTCTCTGCCTTTGACCTCGCTGTTGAACTGGAAAATCTTATGGATGGACATGAATTTTATGATGTGCCATATATCGTGTACGTTCTGTTCCTGAAGGCTATTGGTACGTAAGAAATTTCTACAAGTTTTTCTTCCCTCCACGTTTGGGATTTCGGAGTATAGGGATGCCACATTATTTACACTAACCGGATAATATTATCAGCACCCATCTTTAAAATATATATATAAAAAACGAGGGTTCAACTTTCATATGCATATAAGCTTGCAAATCTAACACTCGACTTCAAGTGGAACTCGAACATATGACCCATTGTAAATGATGCAAGGAAAATGGTCGAATCTCTGTATCTCTCCGTAATTACCTGGCTTTGGGCGGTAGCTACCCAGTCATCACTCTCCGGTTTTGGCTTCGCTTTCCCAGTACTTGTGAGTGACGAGTTATTCTCCACCCTTCAACTTCTTTTCAAAGGCGGGATGTGGCTAGCGTTTCTCTGCTCTACCATAACTTTTCCAAAAAGTTCTCGGATGAAATATATTTCTTTGTCCCGTCACGTCGAGCCTTTACGGCAAGAACAGGCAATACCAATTAAACAGTAGCAATCCACCCACGTTGCCTCCGTATTCCATCGATGAGAAGTAAGTTCCATTCGAGTAGCTTCTTCCCGCTAACCACAGCTCAGTGGAACCGACTCCCATCTTGATGTTTCCCCTATCACTACAATCTTAACCTGTTCAAGGATAGGGTTAAACGTTATGTTCGGCTCGTATACACAGAAATAACCTCCGAATGTAACCCTCTACCTCAAGTAGAGCCGGCCCTTGTAAATAGTGAAATTTTCTGTAAGAAAAAAAGCAAAAAAAAACAAAAAAAAACAAACAAACAATATAACTTGTACCTTCATCATCAATATGAAGATAGTCTGTATTTTATCTGAGTTCGTCGAAAATATGAAAAGAGAAATTATTTCTTCATTTCCCATTGTTAAACTGCATCACCTTATCAGACGCCATCGACAATATACTGTGAGAAAATGCGATATCGCCTGTAGCTGGCCAAAATTCAAATAAACTATATCTTTTCAGTATTCCTAGACAATACGTTGAATGAAAATATCTCTTCCGTATTCTTCGATAGTATACATAGTTTTACTCTTCAGATATCATCGATAATATGAAAGAATATACGTTAGTGACACTCTACGGAATGTGGAGTGATTATAGCACTTCAATTTTCATCGACACTAGGCGAAATGATAATGTATATTTAGAGTTTATGAGGGTTAGGCAATATAAATGCTTTGTTAATTTTCAAAATGTTAGTAACTTATTAGTCATTACAAACAAAACTCAATAAACATCCAATAAGCAGAGATAACGTATCTGTTCAGAGATTATAATAAACAGAGAGACAAAATATCTTCATTATTCCTTTTCTATATTCCTAGAGATACGAGCGTCGGCTGAAAAGTTTATAGGCTGACCAAGATAATCTCATGGAATATGACTAAACGAGGTTTATTTTTCAACATAGTCCCCGTTGCCGTTCATAAACATCTTCCACCGGCGATGCAATGCTTGGATCTCATTGGTGAAGAAGATATCATCCTGAAAATGCCATCAAGGGTAGATATGATGTCATAATAATTGCGATATTGGTTCTTTCATGTTGGGTAACAGATGCGGCCAAATCAGCAGAAAGCGTAAAGTTATCAATCACATTCATGTACAGTATTGTGTCGAAGAATTGATTTGAAGAAACAGGGCACCTTTCGTCAGTTTTCCTGCGCGTTTCGTCTTGATATCCTTTTGTACCTGCCTCGGCAACATGGTACATTACTCTCCATTGATGAAGTGGATATTTAATAATTACAATGCTTTTTACATTACAAGAAATGAGATCACCATTTTCCCTGTGGATATCACAACGTTGGCCTTTTTTGTGAGGAAGAGCGATTTCACTGAATGGATTGTATCTTTGTCACTGACACAAAGTTTTGAACTCAACACTCATGCTGTGTTAGGAAATATCAAGGAAAACCTACTGAATCTGCGTCGATGTCAGATTTTCCCGTGATGTGATTAATTTGGTGCGCTTTTGTTCTGGTGTCAGATTAGGTGACAGCCACCGAGCAAAAACCTTCGTCATGCAAAGGTCATTGTGCCAAATATTCTCATCTCTCTCACAAGATATGTTAATAGAATTGCTTATTTGATGTATAGACAGTCGTCTGTCATGCACCACCAATTGATGAACATGATCAATGTTTTCCTCGCTGGTGACAGTAGCAGGATGCCTAGATTTTGAGTCATCATCGAGAATCTCCCTTCTTCTCCTAAACGCAGCTGAAGTCTTTTGCGATGACAAATTTTGTCCGTTTTCAGAAGCAGTCGCTGCTAGTTGATTTAAAATCTTTCAACAGTATGAGATCAATTTACCTGGAAATAAGCAATGCAGATTTTAATACGAAGGGGTGAAATTAATGCAAGATTTCAAAGTTCCAGCATCGCTATTCATAGTCAACATATGAACTTTTCAGTCAACTCTCCTATATCCAATCTGGATTTCTTGTCAATAAGAATACAGACTATATTTCAGCATTCATTTGGCAGAGAGAAAAGTCCATCCTTACTATATACGTCATATATACAGGTGTGACATTGCAGATCATTAGACTGAACTGAACAGAAACTAGTTCCTCACTAGTTGGTTAATGTTTATAACATTGTCTCATTAAATAGATGAACAGTCAATATGTATCGTCAAGTAACTGCAAAGATCATATCCTTATTTTAAAGCGCATTCATAATAAATTCCTAAAATTACACACAATTAAGCATAAGTAAGTTTTCATCTCATCAATATATATATATATATATATATATAAATTTCAAAATTAAAAATTAAAATGTGAGAAAAGAAACCATTTTTCTAAAAATTTAAAATATCATTATTCCCACTTAGATTTATAATTTTTTAATTTTCTGTTATTACATACACATATAAATCCCGCTTAATGTCGAATATAATTTTCAAATTTACAAAGTAAAAAAAAAAACTGTAATCCCAGCATACTATATAACGACGGCAAAATTGTGATAACTTGATATACAGTGTAACCCGGATCTAAGAGTGTTGTCGGGACTGGAGAAGAGGTCTCTTATATCCGGGTTTCTCTTATATCCGGGTTTGGTCTATTTTATATACATTAACACAGGCTCTAATTGGGACCAGAGAAAATCTCTCTTATATCCGGGTTTTTCATTTATCCGGGTCTCTTATATCCGGGTTACACTGTATTATATTTCAAAATGATATCAGTTCATACTCAGCAACTGACGATTGCATTATGCATGAATTTAACTCGTGCTAGCTGTGAAAGATAATATCTATATATATATATATATATTATAATTTTATCATATAGGCTAAACCATTTTACTCACTACAAAGGTAAACATTATTGATTCACACCCGTCGAAGTGCACTTGAAATTCACTGAAACGAATTGCATCTTTGTAGTGAGCAAAATGCTTTTGTCTATATGATTAAATTATAATAAATAAATAATGATCGGTCTACTATCGATTTCGAGCCCTCTTTGGGATTAATGATGTGAACGTTGGAATTTAAGTATTACATTCGTTCTCATCACATCGTATATATATATATATATATATATATATATATATATATATATATGTGTGTGTGTGTGTGTCTGTGTGTGTGTGTGTGTATGTATTTTGCTGTTCTACTGAAGTGAATTCTTTATCTCTTTGTAGTATTATTTATCTATCTGTTAATATAGGTTTAATATCGTCAAGCCAGACATCAGTTGATCGCAGTGACTTGATCAGTGATTTTCCGTTTCAATAAAAGTTCACACTAATTATATTTATCCTGACCCTAGTTTATGTTTAAGCCTCTCTTCAGACGCATGCATCTTTTTCAAAAAGCGTATCAAAGCCAGCTTTGATTTCTGAATAAGCTGATACAATTAATTGCATATTGATTACACTCGTCTTGTTTATGTTCATCCTTCTGTCCATGCGCTTAGGTTATCAGCCGTGTACTTGCGTACGTTTTCACCTGCTTTAATAATGGCAACTGTGGGTAGGTAGCTATTTACATGAGTTACTGTAAAAATATAAAGGAATATCCGAAATTTTTGAGCAGTTTTTAGATTAAAAGTATAGGGCTATTGTTCACTGAAAACATATTTTCTGTCTGCATGATGCGGACAAATACTAAAGATATCACGTCGAATATAACGTATATCTGTATATGAAAAATTAGCACTAAAGATATACATTGAAATGATAATGTCTGCCTCCATATGAGATGATAAAATCTGTCTGCATATGAAATATGGACACTTATATTTACTCTCTGCGTACTGAAGATGTTCCAGTCAGTCAATATATTCTTCAATGGCTAGGTAACGTGCAGCAACTGAATAACATTATATACAGTGAGCTAGGCCATAGGATATCGTAGGTAACGTACAGCTGCAATAAGCCTCAAGGACATCTGCTAGAGAGACCTGAAATTCATTGACTATGTAGGTAGGACCAGCTAGCAGACGACTGAGTTATGAAGGGCGCGCAAAAGTGAAACAGACAGCTGAAGAAGAAGAAGAAGAAGAAGAAGAAGAAGAAGAAGAAGAAGATGAGATATATCTCAAAACATTTTCCAACTTCCATCTTTACCTGCCACATCTGTAGAAGTGTCTCTCATGCTACGATCAGAGTGATAATCCAATCCAATTGCTACTTACAACAGGACTAAATTTTGACCATACTGGGCGCTTTCTTTATCTTGCGCAATATGCAAAGTATAAACATGTAAAAATTAATAAATTTTGACGATTTATAATGTTTTGCACGCATATATAGGCTATACGCAATATATTGTAATGGATGTCTTCTCCGAATGAGAAATCGTAGAGCCGAGTTCGAATTTCAGTCGGCTTTGAAATATTCACATAAGTGCAAATAGCCTTGGGAGAGGTATGAAAATATTTCTTCTCCCCAGCTATGCGATGAATAGTAAGAAAGACGGAGTCAAACCAGAAAGAAATGCGGGAAGTTTTTTTTTCCTTTTCAGTCATGAATCAAAAGATACATGATAACCCAGGCGTGTATCATTTATGGCACTTAACTGACTGATTTTTCTAAGGCAATTCACCCCAAGCAAGGCGAGAGTGCCACTGGAACGCAAGGGATTATAGAGGACTGAGAATAAGGGTAAAGAGATATATTTTGGGAAAATTTTAAAGAGAAGGACGGGGAACAAGCTCAGGTTGTCAGATGTCGATTGACATTACACTTGAATATTTGAGGATTACAGTCATCGAAGAATCAAGTAAGGGGAAAAGAGTTCCACAAACGGGAAGTGCGAGAGAAAAATCTGTTTGAGTAAAAGAGACGGTTACATTTAATAGTTTTGACAGTGAAAGGGTGTGAAGAAGATGACAGCATGGTAGCTTGCTTAAATTCACGCAGCCCGAGATCCAGTGAAAGTAGCTCGTCGGAACAGTTGCCGTGAAAATACTCCTCCGAAATATAACGAATGAATCTGTAAAAAGTTATTCGAGAAACCTATTTTCCTCAAGATTTTGTTTAATATAAAGATTTCAAACGAATGTAACACTGGTTGTTCGATTAGGGAATCTCAAATTATTCCTTATTACCACCAATCTCTATCTATCTATCTATCTATCTATCTATCTATCTATCTATCTATCTATCTGCATGATAACTGTGAATAGCTACTCTTTGTAGAAAAGCTTCAAAATAACACTTTAATATCTGTCATTTCTGAGATGAGGTACTATGTATAAAATTTACATTATTCGGACTATTTACCTCCTCTTTGTTGCCATATTTATTACAATGTTTTGGCAGTTGTATACTCCGACCTTCTTCAGGTGGTTGGAATGTCGAACTAAACCCTGTATTTCGCTCACTGTAGTCGACAGTGGATAAAGGCGTAAGTTAGATCCAGTGACAGGAACCAAAGTGTGTGAGTTCAATACCTGGTTAGGGTAGTAGAGAACTTGGACAGGGGAATTACAGGAGATAACTGAAAACTGACATCCATTACACATGGCACGTGGAAGTAGAACAGTCTACCCCAGTGAGCGAAATAAAGGGTTAAGTTCGACATTCCAACCACCTGAAGAAGGCCAGAGCGTACAATGGCCTAAATGTTGTAATAAATATGTCAACAAAGATGAGGAAAATAGTCCGAATAATGTAAATAGTGTCAATGATATTTAAAAGGAAATATCTAAATGGTGGATTACTGAAAACGACTTAGTTATTTGAAAACAAAAGTTTCATTATAAATAAAAAAGAAAAAGAAGAAATAGATAGTTTTACGAGGGGCAACTTATTTGTGATAATATCATGACTGTTTCGTTACTATCTTAGAACAGGATTATCAGAGTTATAATCAGAAGCAAATGTGTGATAATTAAATTTAGATAAGGCAATGAAGCTTTCTGTTGTGTAAGATAAGTGAGGAATGATATTATCGTGTTTGGCAGTATAACAATTCTGCAACGAACTAAGAAAGAGGTTGATTGATAAGAAAAGCAAGATTAAAAAAGACGAATTAGAAACCTATCCTAAGAAAATGTCCGTGAGTTTAAATAGAATATATAATGCATTCTTCATTTTGTACTCTGTTTGAACAGATCCCTGGGCTCTGTGTTTGACGTTCTAAACAAAAGCGAAAATAAATTCATTAGAAAGAAATTTATAATGTATTTATATCAATTGGAATTAACGAATCAATTTAAAATCGACAAAGTTAATCGATATATATATATAAATTGTCGCCATTTTATATTTTCATTTTCACGCATGTGCTTTGTATGTTTTCGATTTTGTTGACTGCACCGTATACTAAGGTTAGTCAGTTACCGTCTTTGAAAAAAAACGATGCAAATCATTCCGTCAGAAATTTGTAAACGGCATCCCGTACTGTTTTGCATTCGCGCAGGAAGCTCCAATATGAACATTTCAGAGTGTTTAGGTGTCAATTTGAGGAGAGGGCAGAGGATTTTGAAAGAGTTGGGTGAAACTAATAGAGATTGTGTACATATGTGTGAATGCGTGTGTTAGATTTCATGTTTCTTCAAGAGAAATTATCATGGCTGTAATCAGATTAATTTTATTATTAGTGAATTGCTATTATTTTTTAGAAATATGGCAAACTCTTTTTCATTTAACTTCTGCACGCTTTTAAATATAGCCATTCGTCTAGGCTGGTTCCTTCCCAAAGGTACAGGCACTATCTTATTCTGCCCAATTAACCAAAAGATGCAAAAGTTGAAGGGAAGTGTTTATCCTTTTGGGAGTGTTCTAATATAAACCTACTTGCGTGCGTGCATGCTTTAGCGTGAATAACGGATATTCCGCAAGGACTCATTCACGTATGTTTGATTAAAAAGAACCGATAAGTTTATTATTATTATTATTATTATTATTATTATTATTATTAATATTATTATTATTATTATTATTATCATTATTATTATACTTTTCGAGTTTTCGATTAAGTTGTTATATTGGGATCAAAATGTGTATAAAATGTCCAAATTTCATGTTTGTATTTTTCATTTATTCAACGAGGGTTTCAAAGATTTTCAAGAACTAATTTATTGCTGTGCAGAATGCAGAATTGTCAACATTTTGCTATTATTAGCAAATCTGATATTTTGAAATCGTCTAGGGCAGCATTTTTCAAACTGTGAATCCCGACCGTTCAGTAGGTCGCCAGATAAATATGATTAATGATTAATTATTTAAACATGAAACTTCAAGTAAAGATCAGAAATGATTTTGAACATGTTAAATATATTGTAGGGTTTCAGAAAATGTTGAGGTTGTGACAAAACACTGCTGAGAACGTTGTCAGCGATAACATATTCAGATTATTAAAACTCGAGACCTTTTCACATCTCACTTTTCTATGTCAAACTTTAATAAATATTTCCCTGAGTAGAAAAATTGGAACAAGTGCAGAAAATCCTTTGGATAAAAATGCGTTTGTTTTTTCAAAGTCCTGTATCATTGATTATGTTAAACTTGTTACCTGTATAGGAAGCTGAATTGCTACTTAGTAGCTGTTCTTTCACACTTAAGAATGATTTTGAGAAATTAAATGTGTGCTTATTTTGGGTTAAGAACAAAATTGAATTTCCATTACTGAGTAGAAAGGCTATTTTATTATTATTATTATATCTTACGACTACTTGTGTGAACTGGGATTTTTTTAATTAACTCAATTTAAGAGAAAGGCTAGAAACAAGTTCATCACTGCACCTGATATCCGTGTAGTATTGTCTTCCTGCGTTTTCAACTGGAATCGGCTACTTATGAAATAAAAGCACATCAATCTCATTAAATGAATGTTTTTCAAATATTATTTATTTTACATTTCTTTACATTTGTATCGGAATTTTCATTACATTTGTTTTTTTTTCTGAAAGTAATAATGCTATATTCATACAAATAGATAATACAAATAGATACATGTAATTCCAATATGTCGTAGAATATACAGATAAATTGCCGATGAAATGAACCTAGAGAAAAGAGGGTGCCTTTTACTTATTACAAGTAGGTGTAATTAGTCGTAATGAAAAAATGAGGCTTTTGCTGTGGGTCGTAGTCAAAATTGTCTGAAAAACGCTAGTCAGGGGTGATGTAATGTGGAACGGTTAATTGGATTGAGGCCGCACCAAAAATGTGGGGTTTCTTAATATACTGTCTCCTCCCGTCATATGAGAGTTAAGCATCTGTTTGGAACCAACAGCCAGATTGACCGTATATATCATTTGATTATAGTCGTGAAGGCTTGTGCAAAACCAGCCGCACTTTGGAAGAGCCGAATACAGAAAACTTGTGCACAGTATACCAAACACACACACATATATATACTTATATAATTAGTATTAATTATATAAGTATATTTCATTATGATTAAATAATTAATACTAATTAGATAAGTATATTACATTATGATTAAATGGGATCACCGAGAGGATCAAAAGCCCCCCCACTGATTTTTTTTCCACTTTGATTTAAATTAAATTTCAATTTGAGCAATGGAATAACTCCTATCTAAAATATAGAAGAAGAAAGCAAGAAGATGGAGGATACAACGGCAAGATGATCCAGTAATATTGAAACACATCATTATTCTCCAAAAATTATAACAATGATTTAAAATGAATCATCATTTTCTTACAAAAGAATGTGTTATACGCATCAAGGCACGGGTAATTCGGCTAGTATTTATATATTTTGTTCCATTTCTGGTTAGTGCTATACTTTCGGATATCACTATTTTAAAAGACCTTTGATATTTGTTATTTCATTAATTTATCTGTTGTTAGCTTTCATCATCTTTCGAGTAGTCATGGAGGATTTCGTCTCTTCCTCTGTATGTCTTAAGTAACAAAATCGTCTTTAAATAGTTAGTCAGGGGATGTATTTGTCAGTACCAATTATTAATCAAAATATTTATTACAATTATTGAAGGAATAAATTAAAAAATATCCAAGGAAATTTTTCTTTAATTAATACTCTCAGCTTATTACCATTTGTTTTCTGTTTTTTTTTTTTTCAAAGTAATGGAGGCCCTAATCGACTGTGAATTGGTTAATCATCTCACATCGCAGAGTTTTCCTTCAAACAAGCAATATAGCTTTCACATCTATCGGTTAAAGGTAGATGAATTGTTGAACATTGTCATGGTTAGGATTCTAACGCCTCAAACACAAATCTGTTCTCCCTGAGTCAACTGAGAGACTCCATCCTGCTTTCCAGCAGCATGGATGATGTTATCCCCAGTTTTATATTTGAAATGACTACATGTAACCGAAAGTTTAGGAGTAATAGTTTGATCTTCAAAAAGTTTTAATGCAGTGTCATTCCTTATCTATGGTCTTTTTTTTTCTTTTTCTAAGCATTTCACCCCAAGCAAAGCTGGAAGCCACTATCACTCAAAGGGTTACAAAGGATTTGGAGCGAGAGCAAATAGGAGTGATAGAGGAAAGGATGAAGAGAAAGATAGTGGATAGATCAAGGCAACTAGAGATGTCTATTGACATTACATTTGAACAGTTGGAGATTATACGTATCAGGGAAACAGAAAAAGGGAAAGGAGTTCTACAGGTGATAGGTGAGAGATATGAAGTTATTGGAGTAGAAGAGTAGAAGAGACGGCTACATTTAACAGTTTCAACAATGAAAGGGTGAGAGCCGGATGCTAGCCTCGTAGGACGCTTGAATTCACATTCTTCTTGTTTATTATTCTCGATTCGCTCTTTTCAATAGATTTTCTTCTTTAAGACTCTGTAAGCTTAAACCTTAGCAGCTTTAATGACTTGAATGAGGTAAAATGATTAATCAGAAGCTAAAAAGAGACACAGTTCAGAATGCTACTCGTCTTTCAATTTACTGCCTGAGGATTTCGGGGTAACTTGAAACTCGAGTATCGTCCTGTCTTTCTCTATTTTTCCACCTCTGCAGAAGAAATCCATTTACCTTCATTGAGTGCGTCTGACGATGCCATTGGCACAACAATATAAAGAAAAGAAAACCGTGCAGACAGATTCCGCCCCCCCCAAAAAAAAACACTTAATGGAATAACCAGGATGTGATGTCCACAGATGTGTTTACATGTGTGCATCTAGAAAGAAACAGACTGTCGCCTCTAAGTGTTGACTTCTATGTGAACTTTAAAATTTACACACGCTCTATCTCTAATATTGTGCACTTTATTTCATAAATATAGCACATCTTAAGACTATATTTCTTCTATATATATATATATATATGTATATATGTATGTATGTATGTATGTATTGAAGTTTTAAGCACCCCCCCACACACACACATATATATATATATATATATATATATATATATACTTTAGGCAGCAATTTTTCATAGATGCCTCTTTTATTAAATAATGTAGACAACTTTTGTTTATTTATATTAAGTAAGTTCGTTTCATATTGTCTGATAAGCTTAATGACATTATCATTGAAAGACGAAACACGTTGAAATCCAATCTAAGCCTTCGTCTTACTTAAGCCATTATCAAAGATGACAATTACTTTTCATTATATCAACCAATACACGGACAAAACTAAGACGATAGTCTGTTTTTGTTTTATAAAAAAATTCAAAGCAACTACTAACTCGTTTATACGAGACGCGGAAACGAAAATTGCGTCGCAGCTCCTGGCATTACGTATGAGAAGCCGTTGGTATACACCAACGGTTTCTCATGCTTAATAATTCTAGTTTTCACTCTCGCGTTTTCATGTGTGATGAACGAGCTGCGACGCGATTTTCGCTTCCGCGTCTTGTATACACGATTGAGTCGTTGCTTTTGAAAATTTCCATTTTATATTATTTAATGAAACATGCATCAATATATATATATATATATATATATATATATATATATATATATATATATATGTGTGTGTGTGTGTGTTTCTCTTTCTTTATATATATATATATATATCTATATATATATATGGTAGTAGATGCGTGTGTTGATAATAAATTATGTATACGTGCGGCAATAAAAGTGGAGATTATGATGGGAGATGAATATTCCTTGTGTAAACTAAGCCAAGAAAAGAGATGGATAATTCCAATCGCTTGCTTCTAACTCATTCAAACTGCTTATGTATTTGTGCATTTTCTATGCATTAAAAAGCAGCAATGCATGTAAACCATAAATGCAAACGCAGATTTACGCATATATATGACATACATTAGGTCTTCTTTTGTAGTGCAGAATGAATTTCTATTTTGGAATGAAAAGAGAATAGTGAAAGCAGAATTCATTTCCGCGTCTGGAATTCCGGTAATATTCTATCAGCAGTAGAAGTAGAAACAAGCGTAATAAGGTTTGCGAAGCTCAACATTTTTTTTAAGTATTCGCGCTGAAGTCGATAATAATCGAACTTGCTTTTTAAAGAGATTTATCTGAGTAAATTTGGCCGGCGTCGATTCTGTAATGAAACCGAGATAATTAAAAAAATACTTTTTGTTCAAAGAATCCGTTTACAGAAATTATTTTTAGGGATATTTTGCAATTCATGTTTTAAATTATTTTTACATGATGAAGCCGATATATAAGTTACTACACAGACAAGTTTTTTTCTATTTGTTTTTATAAGGAAATATATTTGAGCGCGAATTCTGCGTTTGAGTGTGCAAGCCTGTAATTTCTGTGTTGTAATATGTAGCTCGCCTCAGATCAGAAATGTGGTTCAAGGGGAAAATACTGTAATGCCATGGACTGAACATGTGAATAACGATGAATTATTAGAGAAAATGGAAATAAGGGACAATCATATTTAGATTCAGTAGGAAGCAAATGGAATTTGTAAGGCACAAAATGTCTTGGAGAATTTGACACTCTCAGGATATATTTTCAAAGGAGGGAGAGCGGGATGCAGTGATTAGTCAACATAACGAGATTAGGCAAATGTTTCTCAGAAAAGAGATTAGGTTTCGTTTCGTTTGGTTTTTGTTTTAAGTCATATCAACGTCAATGGATTATTTAATGATGACAAAATTTTTATTGCTGGTAATATGTTTTTCTTGAAAAATCTCTTTCTGGGAATGTTTTTCCTTGAAGAAATCTATAGCTGGTCGTATTTTTTTCAAAGAATGTATAACTGTTTGTATAGCTGGTATACTATTTTTAAAAGTATTGCTGATAATAATTTTTCCTTCAAAAATATTGCTGGTAATAATTAGTTTTTTTTACAAAGTATTTCTGGTATTATAACCCATTTTTACACAAGTTGGGGTGTTAGCTATTTGCCCATGGCTGGGACCCTAACAGGTGCTACAACCGCAAGTCAGGGTGATCCTGGAAATATCAGCAATTAAGAGGTGGTTCCACGCTCCTCAAAACCTCCTGATCAGTGGCCTTACCCAGAACGTAAAAGAGATTAGGAGAAATAGCAAAAAGAAAAAAACTTAATGAGAGTTACAAATACAGGTAGTTGTGGAGAGCCACGATCTCCTAAAATAAAGCGTCACAGAAGAAGTTCACTTGATAAACCAGGTATATGGTTGAACGAAGATGCGCTCCTGGACGTCGAGTTCAATCGGAAGTGATAAGTGAAGCTGACGTTGTGATTGACGTGTGACAAATAGCCGTATGCTAGAGGTAGATATATAAAAACATACCCCATCTCTAAGGGCAGCAGCTTGTCTCCGACATCCTTGACGAGAATGCTGTGGCCAGGGTTCGATTGAGGTGGCCCGGGAGTCAGGTGTTGAATAATATTTAATGTTTGATATTAAAGATTCAGCATTGTGATCGCATTACGCTACATACGGATAGCATTGCACGTCTATATACAAAGACATTGGTCGTTTTTGCTACAATAATTGTTCAGAAATATTACTGTAAAGAATGCGATGGATACATTGCCGTCTTCGTTATGCAAAAATTAAAAAAATACACTAACATGTCACTTTAACAGATATATTTACCAAATTTACACACAAATATCTTAAAACACTAACGAGTAAAATCATTAAATTAAATAACCCTTGGCCTCAACTACAGCCTCCAGATGACTTCGGAATATCCTGAACCTCTTCAGGAGAGTCTCCTTGTTTAAGTTAGTGACAGCTGCTATAATGTTTGCTTTCAATTCATCGTTGATGTTACAACGAGTTTGATGAGAACTCGATCAACTGCGCCCACCCACAAAATAACCAAGGTGGTTGCAGTCTGGCGAGTTAGGTAGCTAGATGTAAGGGGAGATGTGGTCGCAGATATTGTCTGACAGCCATGATTGGGTTCACCTGATTGTGTGACATGGTGAAGAGACCTGTTGTCAGATAGAATTTTACAGCAGCCACCCTCTTCATAGAGGAAGGCACATCAAAGCACTACCTCCTCAAGTCACTTGATGTAGAGCGACTTCATGAGCATAACGCCACCACGATCACAAGTAATCATTACAAACGCCTTCATAATAACCATTAGACGCATACAATACTTTCCGACACCCAAACACACTGAAAAGCTCGTACGGGAGTTTCCGGTGCGAATGACAAGCAGTACAACATGATGTTTCCAAATTTATGGTTTAGTGAATTGCATCATGGTGCCCAACTGCCTTTACTATAATGTGCAGTCTACAAAAAAATTAAATACATACACATATACATTCGCGAAATTAAAAATATAAAATAGCGACAATTTCATATATATATATATATATATATATATATATATATATTATTTACATTATTCGGACTATTGTCCTCATCTTTGTCGCCATATTTATTACAACGATCGGCCGTTGTACGCTTCAGACTTCTTCAAGCGGTTGGAATGTCGAACTGAACTCTTTATTTCGCTCACTATTTCCATGTTTAAAGGATGTCAGTTATCAGTTATCTCCTCTCTAAAAGTTCTCCACTGCCTTAACCCGGTATTGAACTTACTCTCTTTGTCTACTGTTACTGAATCTAACAAACGCCTTTATCCACTGAGGACATCTGTGTATGAATTTCTGGGTATTATAAACCTAATGTCTTCAGCAACCATATTTTCCAGTGCTCATATTGCTATTTTTGCTGTTATCATTGCATCAAAGATTCGGACAATCGTCCGAATAATGTAAATTATGTACGTAATACCTCGTCTCAGAAACATAGACATATATATATATATATATATATATATATATATATATATATATATATATATATATATATATATATATATATATATATATAGTTTAAAGGTGTGCTATATTTATGAGATAAAGTGCTCCATATCAGAGATAGAGCGTATGTAAATAAAAAAGTGAACATTGAAGTCAACACTCAGAGGCGACAGACTGTTTCATGTAAAATTCAATAATTAGACCAAAATCGTTCAAGTCACATACGACTGTTATGACCTTAACACTTTTTTAATAACTATAAAATATTGAATTTAATAAATGAACAAAATATAGTGTTGGCCAATTTGATTAATTGGATTTAGACTAATCCATTGAAACTACTCTTGAGCAAAGCCTGCAAATTAAACACAATTTAATAAACAGCGATGAATATAAACAACTATCTCACGTTTTCTATTCATATGTTTAACGAAGGAAGGTTTCTTTTTTGAATAAGTACTGTGTACTGCTTTCAGCATTGATACATCCAATTTAAAAGTATAAAACAACAAAACATATTTCATGTACAAGAAGCTACGTAATAACTACTGTAATTCCTCATGTGTAATACGCATTTTTTCTAAAAATTAATAAGTAAAATCAGGGGTGCGTATTATGCACAGCTAGAAAAAACTTTAAAAAATTGCTGTACAATGAAATAAGAATTATCATAAAACTAAATTAGAATAATACTATTTTATTTTTAAAACCACTTTTAAATAAGAAACGCTGGCCGTAATGAAATTGGAGTCGTTCAATTCATAGGAATTTATTTTCCAAAACGTGGTGCGTATTATGCGTGAATAGAAGGAATTTCCCACACCTTCAGCATAATTTTAGAGGTTCATATTATGGATGAAGGCGTATTATACAGAGGAATCACGGTAATTTTAATAATCTTTATTTAAATTTTTCATTTATTTAAATTTTAAAATAATTTTTACTCTAAATATAATATTTTTACTCAACAACACAATACTTCTTTCTTATTAATAAATATATTTTCTATGAATTATTTTAATAATTTTTTATATAAATAATAATTTTATTAATTAATAACTTGAGTTAGTTTCTACTATTTATTATTATTTAGTTAAATGACACTAACAAGGTATTCAAAAACATATTTCCTTTTATTATTTAGATTAATGTTAATTCATATTAATTTGAATATTAAACATTATTTTATCACAGTATTTACATTAGTCGGACTATTGTCGTCATCTTTGTCGCCATATTTGTCACAACGTTTCGGCCGTTGTACGCTCCGGCCTTCTTCAGGTGGTTGGAATTTCGAACTGAACCCTTTATTTCGATCGCTGGGGTAGACTGTTCTAATTCCACGTGCCATGTTTGATGGATGTCAGTTATCAGTTATCTCCTGCTAATTTTCCCTCTGAAAGTTCTCCACTGCCTTAACCAGGAATTGAACTCACCTCACATTATTTTATCAAAATATAATTTTTCTTTAGTAAATTAAACATTACTTAATTTATGAAAACCAAATTATATTACATTTTTGACTCAGTATTTTGTCACTACCAAACATCCAAATTTTAAAATTTACTATTTTCCTATTTTATGCCTCACAGAAGAATGCTATATTGTGATTTTGATTATGTGATATTTTTGTAGTTACATTTGACGTTGTTAACGTTTACATAGAACTAATAACATTTAAATAAGACAGGCATACAACATTGTCCAGCATACGCTTATCTCTATGAAAAATAATAGATTCCTACCTGAAACAAAAAAAAAACACACACACACACACTGAGTTTAATTTCACTAATAAGTTTGCAATTTCCAATCAAAACAATAGATACTAGGAATAGAATAGATTGTGTTGAATTTGAATTCCTATAAACTATGATCTTCTTCAACGTGCCTTAACATTGGATGAAAACGATATAATCTACAGAAAAGTTGTACTTATAGCTTAAGTTGAAAAATAATATTAATGTTGCATTTAATTTCAATTTTCATATTTCATTGTATAATTCATCATTTTTATCACTCTTTCTCTCTGTTTCTTTGTCTTCTACTTCTCTCTCTAAATATTTATACATATACAAATGTGTGTGTGTGTGTGTGTGTGGGTGTGGGTGTGCGTGTGGGTGTTTGGCTGGTATAGTGTCTGTAAGTGTATGTGGGTGCATACATTCGTACATACATCAAAATACACACACACACATCCGCAAAAACACGCACGCACACACACACGTACAGACACACACACAAGCAAACACACACACACACACACATATATATATATATATATATATATATATATATATATATATATATATATATATATATATATATATATATATATATAAATTGAAAGTTTTTCGATTTTAAAATAAGTATAGGAAATATAAATAAGACAGTACTTGTCAACCTGCTCCTACCTGTGGAAGCCACAATTTATTAATGGGAAACCTCAAAATTGTTTATTGCTGTGCAAAATGTTTTTGCAAAATAAAATTTGTTTCTTACTATTTAAGTAATTTATCGCTTAAAAGTAATTTAAATGCACATTTAAATTTTATATTGCACATTATGACGAATTTATTGAATTTATTGAATATATATATACTTGATTTTCTGTTGAAAGTTATCTTCAAAAATTGAAATGCAACACATACCTCATATTCTTTCCCCATGATGTGTTCTTCATCGATCCTCTCCTTAATGGTTCCTCACTTTCCTCATTGCCCCCTCGCAAAAAAAAAAAAAAACGGGTTCTCACTTTCCTCATTCTCCGCTCTCCGGAATAACGGTTCCACACTTTCCTCATTGTCCCCTCACAGGATTCACAGTTCCGCTCTTTCCTCATTGTCCCCTCGCCATAATAACGGTTCCTCCCTTTCCTCATTGTCCCCGCTCCATAATAATATTTACTCACTTTCACCATTGTCCTCTCACCGTAATAACGGTTCCGCTCTTTCCACATTGTCCCCTCTCCTTAATAACGGTTCCTCACTTTCCTAATTCTCCACTATCCGGAATAACGGTTCGGCTCTTTCCACATTGTCCCCCCTGCTTAACAACGGTTCCTCACTTTCCTCATTCTCCGCTCTCCGTAATAACGTTTCCGCTCTTTCCACATTGTCCCCCTCCTTCATAAGGGTTCCTCACTTTCCTCATTGTCCCCTCTCCATAATAACATTTCCTCACTTTCCTCATTGTAACCTCTCCATAATGACATTTCAACATTTTCCTCATTGCCCCCTCCCAGTAATAACTGTTCCGCTGTTACCACATTGTCCCCTCTCCTTAATAACGGTTCCAAACTTTCCTCATTCTCCGCTCTCCGGAATAACATTTCCTCGCTTTCCTCATTGGCCCCTCTCCGTAATAACATTTCCTTTCTTTCCTCATTGTAACCTCTCCATAATGTCATTTCTTCATTTTCCTCATTGTCCCCCCACCGGTATAACGCTTCCGCTCTTTCCACATTGTCCCCTCTCCTTAATAACGGTTCCTCACTTTCCTCATTGTCCCCTCTCCATAATGACATTTCCTCATTTTCCACATTGCCCCCTCTCCGTAATAACGGTTCCTCACTTTCCTCATTGTCACCTCGCCATAAAAACGGTTCCTCATTTACCTCATTCTCCCCTCTACGGAATAACGGTTCCTCACTTTCCCCATTCTCCCCTCTACGTAATAATGGTTCCTCACTTTCCTTATTCTCCCCTCTCCTGAAAAACGGATCCTCACTTTCCTCATTGTCCCCGCTCCGTAATAACGGTTCCTCACTTTCCTCATTCTTCCCTCTCCGGTATTACAGTTCCTCACTTTCCTCATTGTCCTCACTCCCTAATAACGGTTCCACCACCTTCCTCATTCACCCCTCTCCGGAATAACGTTTCCTCACTTTTCTTATTGTCCCCTCTCCTTAATAACGGTTCCTCAATTTCCTCATTGTCCCCTTTCCGTAATAACGGCTCCTCACTTTCGTCATTGTCCCCTCTCCGTAATAACGGTTCCTCACTTTCCTCATTGTCCACTCTCCGGAATAACCTTTCCGCTCTTTCGTCATTGTCCCGTCTCCTTAATAACGGTTCCTCACTTTACTTATTGTCTCCTCGACATAAAATCGGTTCCTCACTTACCTCATTCTCCCCTTTCCGTAATAACGGCTCCTCGCTTTCCTCATTGTCCCCTCTCCGGAAAAATGGCTCCTCACTTTCCTCATTGTCCCCTCTCCGTAATAACGGCTCCTCACTTTCCTCATTGTCCCCTCTCCGGAATAAAGTTTCATCACTTTCCTCATTGTCAACACTCCATAATAACATTTCCACACTTTCCTCAATGTCTCCTCCCCATAAAAAACGGTTCCTCACTTTTCTCATTGTCCCCAGTCCGTAATAACGGTTCCGCTCTTTCCTCATTCTCCCCTCTCCAGAATAACGGTCCCTCACTTTCCTCATTGTCCCCTCTCCATAATAACATTTCCTCACTTTCCTCATTGTCTCAACGCAATAATACCGGTTTCTTTCTTTCCTCCTTGTCCCCTCTCAATAACCGTTCCTCACTTTCTTTCGCTCTCCTTGAACCCTTACGGTATCATTCCCTTGCTTGCGGTAAAATGTTTAAAAACAATTTTTTCATGACGTTTCTTTCCTCTTGCAAACAAAACACAGGTGCTGATATTTCTCTGCCTTCTTTCCAAGTATAAATCATTTTACCGCTTATTGAATTTCGTTCGGAACAGACGTCTTTTACCGGAGGATGTAGTCAAATTTTGAAATGTTAATGACTTTGGATTTATATTTCTTCACACGTGCAAATTACCTCCCGTAGGATTTAAATACTTTCTTTTATGTTTGTATGTGTGCTTGCATGCGTCCGTGTGTGTGTCTGTTTCATGTTTTTTTATAATTTCTGCATTGCTTTTCACGCAATGAGAAATGTACCCAACACTTAATTTTTTTTTGGTCTATTACTGACAGAATATATTAAAATAAAATTAATATTTTAAAAATTTTGTAGATATTCTAATGGAGACACTGTCTGGGAAAAAAGCACTTAACTGTTGCTGAAGTAAGCATAAATTTACCCATGATGATAAAAGTTGTAGATTTGTATGTGTGGATTCTCGCGTCGTGAGGCAGTGCATGTGTATTCAGGCGTCACATTTCCGTTGAGTCCTTTCGTGAGAGTCCAATTCATTTAGTGTTGTAGGATGACCTGCGAATGATGTGTGCATTACCGGTCCCACTCTCTTGTCCAAATCCCGAATATGCTTTTTGGTGCAAAGGCTGACACGAGGAAAGCTACGTATAAGGATGCAGTTTATATTCCAAAGTTGTAGAGTTTGACCTAAAATGAAAATAATTTGGAAAATGAATATTGGCGATAAGCGGTAAAATAACAAATCTGGACATTTTATTATTCTATTGGAACTAGTCACGATTTCGTTTCAAATTAAATGTTTTGAAAACATTGATTGATTAATATTTCTCATTTCCACAGAGTTGTAGCAAATTTTCTTTTTTATGTTTAATGAAAATTGACTACTAGCAGCATTCTATCAGTTTGGATCCCAAAATTGTTCGAGATAGTGATGTTCCAAGTGTAGTTTGGATGTGGCACAAGGCCGAAAGTAAGGAGCACTAAGTGAGGATTAACTCACTACTCAGTCGTAATTGTTCTAACAAGGCAAGCTTGCTAACCATTACACAACCTGGAGGTGCCCCAAAATTTTCTAAGCGTAGCTTAGATGTGTCACAAGGCCGAAAGTATGGGGTACCTAGTGAGGATCAAACTCACTTTTCATTCATGATTTTTTCTTACATAATGTAATATATAGAATAATTACGGCAGAAACAACTTTTATGTCTTAAAAATTCATTAGATATTATTTGTATATACACGAATGACTGGAAGAACAGAAGCCAACGAATGTCATTCCAGATTATCTTCATAAACCGGGTTCTAGTTAATTAATACAACTTTTTATCGACCATCA